>JAHRHZ010000097.1:5012404-5077253 GCA_024137785.1 Ginglymostoma cirratum | reverse complement strand
TTTCCTGCTCCTATGATGCTGCTTGGCCTGCTGTGTTCATCCAGCCCCACACCTTGTTATCTCGGATTCTCCAGCATCTGCAGTACCTTTTATCTCATTATCATTGAGTATAGGAGTTGGGGGGTCATGTTGTACGGGGTATTGGTCAGGCCACTTTTGAAATATTGTGTTCAATTCTGGTCTCCTTGTTTTAGAAAAGATGTTGTCAAACTCGAAAGGGTTCAGAAAAGAGTTACAAGAATGTTGTCAGAGTTAGAGGGTTAGAATTTTAGGGAGAGGCTGAATAGGATGGGGCAATTTTCCTAGAGCATCAGAGACTGAGGGATGATCTTATACAGGTTTATAAAATCATGAAGGGCATGGATATGGTGAATAATCAAGGTTTTTGCCCTACCATAGGGGGCTCCAAAACTAGAGGGCATAGGTTTAAGGTGAGAGGGGAAAGATTTAAAAGGTACCTGAGGGGTAACTTTTTCACGCAGAGGATGGTGCATATATGGAATAAACTGCCAGAGGAAGTGGGGGAGACAGGTACAGTTACAACATTTAAAAGTCATCTGGATAGGTATACGAATAGAAAAGGTTTAAAGGGATATGGGCCAAATTCTGGCAAATGAAACTAGATTAATTTAGGATATCTGGTTGGCATGGACAAGTTGCGCCATAGGTCTGTTTCCATGCTGTATATCTTTATGACTCTATGACTATAAATACATTTTTTTGATTTGGACAGCAACAAAGTGAAGTAAAAGGAGCTAAAATAAATCCCAGAAAAAACTGACCAGGAACGCTATTCTACCTGAGGGGTACAATTTTGTGTTGAACCAGGATATATTGGATATCTACTTCATTGCTAACAAGATGAAAACTGGTCTCCAAGAAGCATGTTGCTTTTTAGACACACTCATAATGTTATCCAGAAGCTTTCAGGCACATCTCAAGTCATTCCTGGACTACCATGGCAGGTCCTGTGGAACCTATCCCTGCTGAATGCAGGTTTACACTCCATTATGGATGTACTAACAACCCCAAGATTATAAGAAAAGCAAACAAAATTAATTGAATGCAAAGGTTTTGATAACATTAGCAAATTTGAGGGAAATGTTACAAATTTGTGGTTGAATTCTGACAGCTATCTGATTAAAGGGATTCAATCATGTAATTGTGGGCAGAAAAGGCATGAATTTTAGAGAGACAACAACACAGTAAAGGACTTTGAGGAGAAAAGGAAAACTGGAGACAGGGCCATTGTTTGCAGTAACAGAGAGATCAAAGGTAAATATTCTCAGGGGTGGGTGATAATGGCAGATTTGAAAGTGAAGAATACATATAGAGTCATAGAGTCACAGAGCATGGAAACAGACCCATCAGTCTAACTCGTCCATGCCGACCAGATATCCTTAATTGATCTATCCAATCTGCCAGCATTTGGCCCATATCTCCCTAAACCCTTCCTGTTCATGTACCCATATGGATACCTTTTAAATATTGTAGTTGTACCCGTCTCCACCAGTTCCTCTGGCAGGTCCACTCTTTACATGAAAAAGTTGCCTGTTATGTCCTTTTGTATATTTCCCCTCTCACCTTAAACTTATGTTCTGTAGTTCTGGAGACCCTATATTCAGAACTCTGTGGCCCGTATCTTCATTGACACCACATCCTATTGACCCAAAACTTTGCACCGATGGGCCTACTTTGGCTCGAAGTCCAGTAATGCTTCGTTTAAACATTTCTATCCTTATTTTTAAATATTTCTGTTCTCCAGCATCCTCTCTACCTCTGCAACTCCTCCAGCTCTACAACCCTTGTGATACCTGTATTCATCTAAATCTGGCATCTCGCACGTTACCATTTAAATCTCGCCAGCATTGGCAAGAATTCTTTAGGCTATGTTAGTCCTAGTTTCATGAATCCACTAAGCCTCATCACAACTCCGCCCCTCCCTGCTGACATAAGAAATTCTGTAAAATCCAAGGGCTGAATTTTCCCATTTAAGTTAAAGTGTTTTCTTGAGTGATATTCATAGTGCTCAGTCCACCAGCTTCGCAGTACATTACTTGCCCAATCTTCTGCTTTTCACCTCATTAATTATTATTCTGGGGTCTTTGACAGCTTCCTGTGAAACTGCACAGCAGAAGCAGCAGAAGTGCTTGCCTCAGCCAGTCCAGTATTCATGCCACTAGAACCATATTGTACACTATTTCAGACTCTGCATGTTCAGAACCGCTTCTCACACTGGAGCACAACACATGGAGCATATCACAGCACACATGCCCAGAAAGACACATTATCTCCCGATTCACTGATAGGGACTTAGTGGTGCTGACGGACGGGATGGTGGAGTGGAGGGCAGTGCTGTATCCTGCGAAATACCACACAAAATCATGCCACCTGACCCAGCAAGCCTGGCTGCAGGTAATGGTTCAGGTCAGTGCTGTGCCCAGGGCACAAATGCAATGCATAGAAAAGTAGAAAGGAAGTTAATGATTTTCTGCTGTCCGCAAGGATTAATGCCACTATCTTCTCTTTGCTCCTTCATGCTCAAAGGGTGCCACTGACACTAACTCTGGTACCACTAATGTATCTTATCAAGGCCGATGATCTACGACTTTTACAATTGTACGTATTATGTCCACACAACGGCTGTTACCCATCTCAGCCTCCTAAATGACTAACCCTTCCTGCTTCACCACTTCCCAGTCACTCATTGAGGACATTGCACCTCCTCTCTCACCACTAACTACTCTTCCACCCATTTCGATCATATACAATATCTCCCTGTATCTCTAGGTGATAATGCCCACAACTGGGCTGGGTGGGCCATGGTGTGATGAATATAAGGTTTCTCACATTTTGTTAGGAAAGAATACTGGAGCAGGCCAGAGAACAGCATGATGCATATATGGGGATATGGAGAGTTCAATGAGCCTCGAGCTCAGTAGTAAGCTTCATTGTGCTGTTCTCCCATTCCCACCAATGCTAACCCACACAACTAATTTCTTGCCTTCTTTTCTGCAGGCGTCAGTGCCACTCAGTGAACCTCTGCCCCAAGGATGTCAGAGACCCCCAATTCCAAATCCACCTCTAAGGATGAAGCCACTAAACCTTCAGAGGAAACACCAGTAAGGCTTCCATTTGCACCCTCCACAAGGTCAGAGACTTACTCCTTTATGGATGATCTACCTCAATTAAAATCAGGAGAACAACCTGGAGAGTGCTGCACTAGCACATCTTCCCAGCTGGTGGAAGAATAAACACTGCAGGGCACTGGCAGAGACCAGGCACCTGCTCAGGCCCCAGCCAGAGGACAAGGCCATGGTGTTGTGTGAAAAGGTACAGACCATCACAGGAGCAAGCAGGCAGGTTTGTCTGATCCAGCTGGATCAAAGGAGGGAGGGGCCTACCAACATTATCACAGCCATAATAGTTCCAGTATTGGAGTGCTGGCTGTCTCTTTGGACACAGGTTGGCAACCACCATGGAGAGCCACACCCAGCACACTCAGTGATTTGCAATATGTGGATATGTGGGATCACCCGAAGATATCACGCACATAATCAGATGGGTGATGAAACATTTATTCAGCAACAGAAAAAATCAAGACCTGCAAAAATAGGAAGGCCCATATGTCCTATGCACTGAGCAGGGATTGTTTATTATATAAACAAGAGAAAGTCACACACAGTTAAAGATGACTTGTGCGGAACATCCTTTAATGTGGGAATACTGTTGCACATCAGCAGACACATGATCTTTGACAGAACGTAGATTCCATTTTGGTGGCAAGGAAACCTCGACAACTAGGGATCTCTCTACTGGGGCAGAATTCATCCACCTTCCCAGTTGTTGATATCACCTGTATTGCCATTGAGGACTTGCTTTGGTTTGCGCTTTGTCTGGTTCCTCCACTCTGACCATCACAGGTGGCCCTGGCAAGAGTTGAGAACTCCTGACAGAATTACTCTCAGGTTCAACAGAACACTTGAGGTTCTCCACCACAGCAAGGTGGCAGTCTATTTCTGTACCCATCCAGATGCCTTTTAAATGTTGTATTTGTACCTGTCTCTACCACTTCCTCTGGCAGCTTGTTCAATACACAGCCTACACTCTGTATGAAAAGATTGCCCCTCAGGTACCTTTTAAATCTTTCCCCTCTCAGCTTAAACCTATGCCCTCTGGTTTTGGACTCCCCTACCATGGGAAAAAGATCTTGGTTTAGTAATATCCTTTATGGAAGGAAATCTATTGTTCATCGCTGATCTGACCTGTATGTGACTGTAGCACTCACACGGGGAGTTAATTCAAGAGCAATTAAGAACAAGAACCTAGGTGTAGGAATAGGCCATTCAGTCCTTCAGGTCTGCTCTGCCATTCTGGATCTTGACATCTAAAAGGCATCTGGATGCATACATCAAGGCATGATCATCCAAAACCAATTCCGCTGGATTTCTGAGTTCCAACCACCAAAGCAAATCAATTTTAACCAGCTCCAAGGAAGGCGCTCAAAAGGAAGACAAATATTGCAAAGATCCTCTGCCAGCTTCCCTCAAGACATACAACTGAGATGTCAACACATAAGAGGACTCTCATTCAGAAGAAACTGACTTGGAGGAAACTCCTGTATGAAAGGATTCAATTCACTGAGAACACCTCTTAGCAAGAGAAAGTAAGACGAAGGTGCTTAAAGAAGGACATGCCAGTGACCTCGAGGCCAAGGACCACTTCCACCTCCCGGCAACACCTGCCAAACATGTTTTTGGAGATGTGACTCTAGGATTGGGGTCAGCAGGCACAGAAGGAGGGGATCCCATGAACGAATACATATATAGGAAGGGAATAGAAGGATACGGATCCTGTAAGTGAAATCAGTTTTAGTATGGAATGGCAAAATGTGGTGGCACAAGCCTGGAGGGCCAAAGGGCCTGTTCCTGTGCTAAACCCTTAGGCCCGAAACGTCAAGTTTTCCTGCTCCTATGATGCTGCTTGACCTGCTGTGTTCATCCAGCCCCATGCTTGTTATCTCGGATTCTCCAGCATCTGCAGTACCTTTTATCTCTCATTCATCCAGGATGCAAGTTTCATTTAGGTTCATCTCACCTGGATGAGATGGCCACCTGGTCCTTCTGAGCACAAGTTCTGCTCACGCACAGTTCAATCATGATGGTCCAGGACATCCTCAGTCTGTCATTCCATTCTCCACGACAGTGAGATCTATAGATACAGGATCACATCATTCTCCTCCGCATCCTCAGAGGACCTTCAGGTGCTACCCTCTCTCTGGAGGCTGAGCAGAAAGCGGCTACCTTTTTGCTGGACTTGCTGCTATATTGTGATTGCTCTCTTCTTCAACATTGTTCTTCTATTTGAAGCAAGTCCAGAAGGACTCCAGTCACAGTGATGTCCATTTCAGATATGCGAGCGGATAATTGGTGGGAAATATCAGAAAGAAGATGCCATTTCACTAACTGTACTCACATCAGTCACAATGAAGCATCATGTTCTGCCCTGACATAGTGTCTGATGGAGGTTTCACAAGGAGGTCAACAGTATGTCTCCATAAGAATAATTGTGTGATGTATCCTTATTCAGATGTATATTGCACAAGCAAGAACTTCATGTTACATTGGGAAATTGGAACTCTGCCATTTAGCATCTCAATAGCAATCCCTGCCCCTTAAAAAAGGCACCCATGCATATCACACGCCATGTCCTTTCTTACTTAAAGTTCAGTGTGTGAGTGTGGCAGCTCTGAAGCATTGCATTCTAATGATAGCTATGGAATATTTCAGAAATGCCAAGGTCAGGTGGTACTTTTAAATTAGCGTTTGACTACATTTTCTTAGCTGACTTGACAAGGACGCAATTAGTTCACACAATGTAGTCGTTACACTTGCTTGAAGTCATAATTTCTAATGTGTATTCTTGAATAATGAATGTACTGCTGGTAAAGTGCATTTAAATGCCAGGTAAGTCACAATCTGGACAAGTGGATTCTTGATTGATGTAATAGCACCTCACAGATCTCACATTCAAAAAAATTCACCATGCTCAAAGAAACAACTAACCTATTCCACCCACTCTATGTGTTGCAGCAGCCATATTTTATCATTGAGAGAGATAGTAGGAACTACAGATGCTGGAGAATCTGAGATAACAAGGTGTAGAGCTGGATGAACACAGCAGGCCAATCAGCATCAGAGGAGCAGGAAAGCTGACGTTTCAGGTCTGGACCCTTCTTCAGAAAAAAAAGGACTTACAACGGTGGTGTCATCAGCAAACTTGTAGATGGTATTCATACAAAATTTGGCTACACAGTTTGCGGGTGTACAGTGAGTACAGTAAACAGCTGAGTATACATCTTTGTGGGGTGCCATTGTTGAGGATTATCATGGAGGAGTTCCTGTTGGCTATCTTCGCTGTTTACCGTCTGTGGGTCACGAAACTGAGGACCCAGTTGCAGAGGACGGAGCCGAGACCTAGGTTTCCGAGTTTTGAGATTAGTCTGATAAGGATTATGGTGTTGAAGACAGAACTGTAATCATTGAATAGGAGCCTGACGTGGGCGTCCTTTTTCTTTCTGAAGAAGGGTCCAGACCCAAAATGTCAGCTTTCCTGCTCCTCTGATGCTGCTTAGCCCATTGAGTTCATCCAGCTCTACACCTTGTTATCTCATATTTAATCATTGTTGCACAGTTGACGTTGAATTGAAGATGGCAAAGTTTAAACTCCTGTGAGAGACTTGCAGAAATACAGGGGATACCCCATATTTCATGTTTCCTTTCATGATTCCTCTAGTGGCCATCCAACCTCCCCATTTTTACGTTCACTTCCTTATATAACTGTCAATATCTCAATTTACACTTTGCAATTTATCACATCCTCATTGGCCAGACAAGAAGTGATCATTGTGGTAGTGACTTGTGAAAACCCATTCTCCTGGAACTCAAAATGATTCCACTCTTCTTTTATGATTTGCCCCCTTTCATTGTAATCATTCCCTCACTGACTCAATCCAATGATGCCTGAACCCAGTCTTATCAGAGGACAGTCCTAGAAATCCACTTCTTCCAGGGCTTCTAGGACTGCCGTCTAATAAGCCCTTGACCATTATTCCCCAACCTCCTGGAAATGAGCAAGTCCCTCCTGGACCAACTTGGCAGGACATCACTGATGGTGCATGGCCCAACCCCCAACTGATGTCTCCACAGCAGCCCAACTTGTTTACCTGTAATCCCTGGATTGGTTATAAATGACCTACAGAACTGATTGTGGCCCAATACCAAAGACACAAATCTCCGGTCTGCATGATTTGATTTGATTCGATTTATTGTTGTCAAATGTACCTAAGTACAATGAAAAGTTTTGTTTTGCAAACAGTACGGTCAGATCATAGCAAACAAGGACATACACATTATAGGGTGCTTAGATGAAGTGAGATGTACAAGGTTACGACTGCACAGGAAGTGCACAAAATCAAGATCAATGTTGGATTTGAAATTAGAGAGGGAGTTCCAGGGTATATTATTGCACATGATCATCAGTCCTAGGAATTTGACACTCACGACTCTCTCCACCTCAGCTCCATTGATGTAAATGGGGGCGTGTCCTCCTCCTTTCTTCCTGAAGCCAATGTTTTGTTGACATTGAGAGAGAGATTGTTATCATTGCACCACAACACCAAGCGCTCTATCTCCCGCCTGTACTCTGACACTCATTGTTTGATATCAGGCTTACAACGGTGGTGTCATCAGCAAACTTGTAGATGGCATTCATACAAAATTTGACTACACAGTTCACGGGTGTACAACGAGTACAGTAAGTGGCTGAGTACACATCCTTGTAGGGTGCTAGTGTTGAGGATTATCATAGAGGAGTTGTTGTTGGCTATCTTCACTGTTTGCAGTCTGTGGATTAGGAAACAGGACCCAGTGCAGAGGACGGAGCCAAGACCTGGGTTTCGGAGTTTTGAGATTAGTCTGGTAAGGATTGTGGTGTTGAAGACAGAACTGTAATCGATGAGTAGGAGCCTGACGTAGGTGTCCTTGTTATCCAGATGTTCCAGGGATAAGTTTAGGGCTAGGGAAATGGCATCCACTGTGGGCCTGTTTCACCAGCAGGAAAAATGCAGTGGATTGAGTCAGGCAGGGAGCCTAGAGTTGATGAGGGCCACGATTAACATCTCATGTTAACACTAACATTACTTCATGATCATGAAGGACTGAGCCACAGGGCAGTAGTCACTGAGGCACTTTGTATGTGTTTTCTTTCATACTGGATTGATGGTGGTCTTCTTGAAGCAAGTGGGTACTACAGATTGTAGCAAGGAGAGGTTGAGATGTTCGCAGATACTTCCACTGCTGGTCTGCACAGGATGTGGGTGCACAGATGGAGACTTCATCTGGGCCAGTCGCTTTCCTTGGATTTACTCTCAGGAAGACTGATTTGACATCTGCTGTGATGAACAGAGGGAACAGGTGCATCTGGGGCTGTTGGGGCAGGTGATACCATGCTGCTGGTATTCTGTTTGAACCAAGCATAGAAAGCATTGAGTGCACCAAGGAGGGATGTATTTTTGTCCACTATTTTGTTCTGTTTCCTTTTGTATCCCATTATATTGTGTAGGCTTTGCCACAGGCAGCAAGTGTCCGTGTGGTTAGTTTGGGCCTCTAACTTGGTCCAGTACTGCCTCCTGGCATCTGTAATGGTTTTGCAGAGGTCATACCCAGATTTCCTGTATAGGTCTGGGTCATCTGACTTGAATGCCGCATACCTGGTTTTCAGTAGGCAGAGGATTTCCAAGTTTAACCAAGGTTTCTGGTTAGGGAACACACGGATTGTCCTCCTTGGCATGCAGTCCTCTATGCACTAGCTAATGAAGTCCGTGATGGTGGTGGCAGACTCATCTAGGTTGGCCACTGAATTCTTGAATATGGTCTAGTCCACCGTTTCACTCTGGTCATATCAAGCACCTTACTGATCATGGCCAACACCCTGTGAGGCTGTAGTCCACCTGAACCCCACTAAGGACTGGTCCCATTTGACCTTAGGACATGGCCATTTGGATAGGTCACATATAGCATGATTGCTGTGTTAGCTGCTAGCACGTGCTATAGGTGTGATATTGACATAGCATAGTGCCATTCAGCTACATGTTCATCCGCTTAACTGTTCAGTGCACCCAAATGTGGCAAGTGCCTGTCTCTCCCTCTGCAACATACAGCATTGCAAACCTCAGGGGTTAATAGCCTCAAATAAGTGCAAAGTGTTGAGTACTTAAAAATGAGACCTTGAACCATAAGATACATCCTATTAAGATGAATGAGAGAGAGAGAGAGAGTGCGTGTGTGTGTGTGCGTGCGTGAGAGATAGAGAGAGAAAGACTGCAACATAACCCAACACAAGGACCAGGAGCAGGAGTAGGCCATCGGGGCCTTTGAGCCCGCTCCACTATTCAACCATTTTATGGCCTCAGTTCCATTTACCCACCCTCTCACCATAACCCTTAATTCTTTTACTGTTCAAAAAATTATCTATCTTAGCTTTAAAAACATTCTACGAGAAAGCCTCAACTACTTCACTGGGCATGAAATTCCATAGATTCACAACTCTTTGGATGAAGAAGTTCTTCTGCAATTCAGTCCTAAATCTGTTGCCCCTAATTTTGGCGCTATGCCGTCTTGTTCTTGTTTCACCTACCGGTGGAAATATCCTCCCTGCTTCTATCTTATCTATTCCCTACATAATTTTATATGTTTCAATAAGATTGCCCCTCATTCTTCTAAATTCCAATGAATATAATCCCAGTCTACTCAGTCTCTCCTCATAAGCCAACCCTCTCAACTCTGGAATCAACCTACTGAATCTCCTCTGCACCCCCTCCAGTGCTAGTACATCTTTTCTCAAGTAAGGAGACCAAAACTGCACACAGTACTCCAGGTGTGGCCTCACCAGCACCCTATACATCTGCAACATAACCTCCCTGCTTTTAAATTCAATCTTTCTAGCAATGAAGGACAAAATTCCATTTAACAAGCATGGGGATGGATGAACACAGCAGGTCAAGCAGCATCATAGGAGCAGGAAAACTTGACGTTTCGGGCCTAAACCCTTCATCAGAAATCAGTACCTTTTATCTCTGATACAAAATTCCATTTGCCTTCTTAATTACCTGTTATACCTGCAAACCAACCTTCTGCGATTCATGTACAAGGACACCCAGGTCCCTCTGCACAGCAGCATGCTGCAACTTTTTATCATTCAAATAATAGTTCTTTTTAATGTTTTTCCTGCCAAAATGGATGACGTCACATTTATCAACATTGTACTCCATCTGCCAGGCTTTTGCCCATTCACTTAAACTATCTATATCCTTCTACAAACTTTCAGAGTCCTTTGCACACTTTGCTCTATCACTCATCTTAGTGTCATCCTCAAAATTTGACATGCTACACGTGGTCCCCAACTCTAAATCATCTATGTAAATTGTAAACAATTGAGGTCCAAACACTGATCCCTGAGACACACCACTGGTCACTGATCACCAATGAGAAAAGCAGTCATTGGTCCCCATTTATCATAGAATCATAGAATCCCTACAGTTATGTTACAGCAATTTAGCATGGCCAATCCACCTAGCATGCACATCTTTGGACTTTTCACTTTTTGCTTCCTGTTAGTTAACCAATTCTCTATCCATGTTACTACATTGCCTGCAATGCCATGCAACCTTTATCTTATACTGCAGCATTTTGTGCAGCACTTTGTTGAATGCCTTTTGGAAATCTTGATGCACCACATCTACTAGGTCCCTGTTGTCCACCATGCACGTAATGTCTTCATTGAATTCCTGTTAACTAGTTAAACATGACCTGCCCTTCATGAACCCATGCTGCGTCTGCCCAATGGGACAATTTCTACCTAGGTGTCTTGCTATTTCTTCCTTAATGATAGATTCAAGTGTTTTCCCCACTACAGAAGTTAAGCTAACTGGTCTATAATTTCCCATCTTTTGTCTATCTCCTTTTTAAACAGTGGCATCACATTTCCAATCTGCTTGAACTGCCCCAGAGACAAGAAAATTTTGGCAAGTTATCATGAGCACATTTGCTATTTCTCCTGCTATTTCTTTTAGTACCCTGGGATGCATTCCATCAGGGCCAGGAGACTTGTCTATCTTTAGCTCCATTATCTTGTCCAATACTACCTCTTTCATGATAATGATCATTTCACCTACCTTAGTCTCCTTGTCATCAATTACTGGCAAGTTATTCATGTCCTCCACTGCGAAGACGGACACAAAATACCTGTTCAGTGCCTCGGCTATTTCCTCATTTCCCATTATTAAATCCCCCTCCTCATCCTCTAAAGGACCAATGTTTACCTTAGCCACTCCTTTTCATTTTATATATTTGTAGAAACTTTTGCTATCTGTATTTATATTCTGAACTAGTTGTGGGAGTGGCACAGTGGCTCAGTTGTTAGCACTGCTGCCTCACAGGGGAGGGGCCCAGGTTCAATTCCCCTCTCGGGCAACTGTTTGTGTGGAGTTTGCATGCTCTCCCCGTGTCTGCGTGGGTTTCCTCCTACAGTCCAAAGATGTGCAGACTAGGTGGGTTGCCATGCTAAATTGCCATAGTGTTCAGGGATGTGTAGATTAGGTGGGTTTGGGAAATGGGTCTGAGCGGAATGCTCTGAGGGTCAGTGTGGACCTGTTGGTCCAAAGGACCTGTTACCACGCTGTAAGGATTGGGAAAAAAAAGTTTTCTCTCATAATCTATCTTGCTTTTCTTGTGGCTGTCTGTTGACCTTTAAAGTTTTCCCAATCTTGTGATTTCCCACTGGTCTTTGCCACTTTGTATGTCTTATCTTTTAATTTGATAGCCTCCCTTACTTCCTTAGTCATCCATCGCTGATTACTCCTTTTTCTACAGTTCTTCCTTTTCACTTGTATATAATTTGGCTGAGCACTTTGAAAAATTGCTTTTGAAAGTCTTCCACTGTTCCTCAACTGTCCCACCATAAAGTCTTTGCTTCCAGTCTACTTCAGCCAACTCCTCCCTCACCCTCTTGTGGTCTCCTTTGCTTAAGCAGAGGACCCTGGTATTGGATTTTATCTTTTCACTTTCCATCTGTATTTTAAATTCAACCATACTGTCATTGTTCCTTCTAAGAGGATTCATAACTCTGAGATCCTTAATTGTTCCTATCTCATTACACAGGACCAGATCTAGGATAGATTGCTCCCTCTTCAGTTCCATTACATACTGTTCAAGAAAACTATCATGGATACATTCAACGAACTCCTCCTCAAGGCTGCCTTGACCAACCTGATTTGACCAATCAACATGTAGGTTGCAATCCCCCATGATAATTGCCATACTATTTTACAGGCATAAGTTATTTCTTTGTTTATTGCCTGCCCCAGTGTGATGTTATTGTTTGGTGGCCTATAGACTACACTTAACAGTGACTTTTTCTTCTTAGAATTTCTAATTTCCACCCAATGGATTCAATTTTATTCTCCATAGAACCGACATCATCTCTCACTACCACCTTGATGTCATCCTTAAATATCAGAGCTAAACCACTCCCATTACCTTCCTGTCTGCCCTTCTGAATAGTCTGATATCCCTGGATATTTAATTCCCTGTCATGACCATCCTTTTAGCATGTCTCTGTAATGACTACTAAATCATACATCATTTGTGGTGATTTGTGCCATTAACTCATCTACTTTGTTTTGAATGGTACGAGCATTCAGGTAAAGTGCCTTTGTGTGAGTTTTTATACTTTCTTTTTGAATTCTAACATGTCCATTAATAATATCTCCTGAGTTTTCCTTCCTTTTAACTTCCTTCATAGACTTCGATGCAGATAAACCCTCCTGTACACATGTTAACCTGTTGCTTTCTTTTCTATTTACCATTATGCTTCCTGTCATTTTCCCCTTACCTTCCCGCTAATTTACTAGGTTTAAGTCCTATTGACCATCCTATTTATCCTTGTCACTAGAACACTGGTTCCAGATCAGTTCAGGTAGAGACTGTCTTAACGGCACTAAACCCTCCTGTTCCAAAACTGATGCCAATGCCTATGAAATGGAACCTGTCTTTCCCACAGTGTTTTAGCCACATGTTTACTTCCCTAATTTTTTTTTATCCCTTTCCTCTTATCCCAAATACTTCTACCCTTCCCAGATATGCCGCAGGTTTTTCAGCTCAGATTCCAGAAGTTCAGAAGCATGCAAGTTATAGATGTTTCTCCAAAGTGAAATCCTGAAGGGCTGTCATGGTGGGAGAGTTGGACCAAGGACAGCCATGATGATGTGGTGAGGCTGGTGACTTGCCAGTGCCGACTTGGACATGCAGAGGGTCGAGGAAGATATTGTCCATGGAACATACAGGGGCATTATGGTGAATACAGAGTTAAATGAAGACAAGTGATGAGCTCCTGCCACCAAGTACCCGCTCTGGCTTTCATATGGGGAATTTGCAGCATCTAGTTTCTCAGGAAAAGAGAGTATTGAATGTGACTCTTAAATGAGGCAAGTTAGGCTAATAATGAGATGCAAATGCATGGAAATAACTGAAGAGCAAGATTCTGAAGTTACTGTTAAAATGTTAAAGGGAATTTCAAGAATTGTTTTCTTGACACAAAGGTTCTGATTTTTTTATTTTTACTGTATTTTCCAGACTTTCTTGCCCACCTACACCAGGGAGCAGGAAATTCCACCCGAGGTCTTCAGCCCTTTGGTCATTCACTTTAGAATATACTTATGTGGCTTGGTGCAAATGGATTGTATGAATAGAAGTTACTGCATGGCCTTATTCCAACCTCAGAGGCCTCTCAAAGTGGCAGGGTGCACTTCAGGGGGTTCTGACTCTTCAGCAGGGTTAGGGTATCGGTTACATCAATACCAGCATGATCATCTCCCTTACAATTCTAATAACCCCTTCAGTGGATTTAGGATGACATTTGTGACAGTTACAGGTAACAAATGCGCGGCCATTTTCATTAAACGTCTCCCAAGCTGAAGGGCTTACATAATTCTAAGGCTAAAAACCAAAGTTGCTGCTTCGTTTATCCAGGCTTATAGGGCCGTTTTTTGAAAATTATGAGCTGAAATCAAATTTTTAAATGAGACGCAGTCAAAACCTGGACTGTTGGAGGAAAATATAAACATACGTGGAAGCTGTTTGAAACCTACACTATAGATAGGTGGTGTCAGAAAAGTTGGAGTTAACTTAAACTCAGAACAAAGCAACTCAATTGGTTCCATAATAATAAAGCAGAACTTCTGTATAAAGTTGCATCCATGATCAATCTGAAAGACCGCAACTGGTTCTGAGCAATTTTAGGTGGAGAGATTGACCTGTGCTATACAGTTAGATCTTTGCTTATTCTCGATAGAATATTTACTGCAGCAATCTTAAGTTCCCCTTCAAGGTTCCCTCACTTTAAACATGCAAAATTGGTTGAAGAGGCCTCATGCTGTATTCAAAGACAATTCATTTTTTTGTTAATTCAAAATACACTGCAGTATTTGTGAGTATTGTACTATCCCTACCCAGAAGTACATGTCTTTATGTCATGAGCCACATCACAGTAAGGTATCCACTTTCTTCCCGGACGTTCCATTGTATGAAAATGTTTGTGACTGAAAGCGTAATGTTGCTTCAATTCTACTTTACAAATGGAAATGGAAAACAGATGTTTTCTGATTAAAGTAAATAATCAATCAAGGAAATTGCAGGGCAAAGCATATGTCATTAGTCAGTAAATGTGTTTTTTTAATACTCCTGACCAAGAAGTATGTCAGCACTGCCAAACAGACCAAAGAGACCAGCAAAACATGGTTGTTTGAGGGAAGTGGGAATTGATGGCTGAAATCTGGTGGAGCAGCACAATACGAAAGCTGTTATTGTTTAACAGAATAACAGCAACACCAGAGGAAGCAGTCAGGCTCTGTGAGAAGATACAAGCCACATAGATATGAAGAGCAGCAAATATCAAGGCCTCTGTTCACTTAAGATGCAAAGGTTTTTCTGGATCAGGGAACAAAGATCTGCCAAGAATCATAGAATCCCTGCAGTGCGAAAGCAGGCCATTCAGCCCATTGAGTCAACACCAACCGTCTGAACAGCATCCCACATCTTATCCCTGTAACCCAGCATTTCCCATGGGTAAACCACACATCGCTGGACAATATAACACGGCCAACCCACCTAACTTGCACATCTTCGGACTGTGGGAGGAAACTGGAACACCCAGAGGAAACCCACACAGACACAGGGAGAATGTACAAGCTCCAAACAGACAGTGTCCCAAGGGTGGAATTGAGCCAGGGTCCCTGATACTGTGAGGCAGCAGTGCAACCACTGAGCCACTATGCACATTGGGATGCATAGCAGTTATGGCACTGAGTGCTATGTACTTAGCCTAGGACTCCTTTGAATTCGAGGAAGACACTTAATGATACCAGCAGCATAAGCCCCTATCCCTCCTTGCATTTTCTTCATGTGTTGGGTAATCCTTCATCCATTAAATCAAAGTGCCAGAAGGGTCAGAGAAAAAGTAGGATCTCATGCTCAAGAGATTGTTGAGCCACTTGTTGAGATATTTGTATCATTGACAGCCATGGATGAGGTGCTGGAGGATTTCTACTATGATATCACTATTTAAAAAAGGACCTAAGAAAAACCAGGGAACTGAAGATCGGTGACCCTGATGTCAGTGGTGGGTAAGTTGCTGGAGGGGAATCTGAAGGACAGGATTTATATGTATTTGGAAAGGTAAAGACTGATTAGGACTAGTCAAAATGGATTTTTGTGTTTCTCAACCACGTGATAGAGTTTTTTGAAGAGGCAACAAAGAAGACTAATGAAGGCAGAGGGTAGATGTTGTCTATATGGACATCAGCAAGGCATTTGACAAGTTTCTGCATGGTAGGCTGGTTAGCAAGGTTAGATCACATGGAATCCAGGGGTAGCTAGTCAGTTGGATAAAAAATTGGCTTGAAGGTAGAAACAGACGGTGGTGGTAAAGGGTTGTTTCTTGGATTGGAGGTCTGTGACTAGCTGGGTGCAGCAAGGATTGATGCTGGGCCTGCTGATCTTTGTCATTTATATAAATGATTTGGATCTGAATATAAAGGTACAGTTAGTAAATTTGCAGGTGATACTAAAATTGGCGGTGTAATGGACAGTGAGGAAGGTTATCTCAGAGTACAACAGGACCTTGAACGGTTGGACCGATGAACTTAGGATTTGCAGATGGAATTTATTTTAGATAAATGTGACGTGTTGCATTTTGGTAAGGCAAGCCAGAGCAGGAATTATACAACTTATGGTAGGGCCCTGGGGAGTGTTGCCAAATGAAGAAACCTATAGGTACAGGGGCACAGTTCCCTGAAAGTGGAGTTGCCAGTAGACATGGTGGTGAAGAAGGCATTTTGCATGCTTGCCTTCATTGGTCTGTGCACTGAGCATAGGAGTTGGGATGTCATGTTGGGGCTGTATAGAATATTGGTGAGGCCACTTTTAGAATACTGCATTCAGTTCTAGTCTTTCTGCTGTAGTAAAGATGTTACTAAACATGAAAGGGATTAGAAGAGATTGACAAAGATATTGCCGGGACTGAAGGGTTTGAGCTATAGGGAGAGGCTGAATAGCCTGGAGTTTTTTCTCCCTTGAGTGTTGGAGGCTGAGGGGTGACCTTATAGATGTCTATAAATCATAAGAGACATGGATAGGGTGAATAACCAAGGTTTTTTTCCCAGGGTAGGGAAATCCAAAACTAGATGGCATAGATTTAAGGTGACAGGAGAAAGATTTAAAAGGGACCCTAAGGGTAACTTCTTCACACAGAAAGTGGTGCATGAATGGAACAAGCTGCCAGAGGAAGTGGTGGAGTTGGGTACAATTACAACATTTAAAAGGCATCTTGATGGGTACATGAATAGGTAGGGTTTAGAGGTATATGAACCAAATACTGGCAAATGGGACTAGATCAGTTTAGGATATCTGGTTGGCACGGTCAAGTTGGTCTAAAGGGTCTATTTCCATGCTGAATGACTCCATGACTCTACAAGAATAGAGTCTCCATATTCAACTGCACAGAATGTATTACTTTGTAATCATTTATATTGAAGATCATTTGCCAATTAAGTGCATATACACTGCAACTTTGCAGCATGTAAAAACAACTCATGGTCACGTTTTTACATGATGATTACATATATAAGTCACTGTTGCACTGATTGGAAATGGGACAACTGAAATGTTCACAATAATGACATGATATTGCCAGGTCACCTATCTTACTGATGTTGATGAAGGAACAAATATTGCACAGGATCGGTCTTACAGTAGCACAGAGTTAGAGATGGAAGCAAATGCAGTAAAAACAATTGTGATGTAAAGTTCACATAAAAGGCTTTTAACCTTTAAGTTATGATTTTACATTTTAGTGGATGTTTGGAGCTCACTTTACAATGAGGAGCATTATTCCCTTTTGCTTTTTTATTGAAGTATTGCTTCCTTAAGCAAGTCATTTCTTATGCAGTGATAAACATTATAGGACAATTAATCTTGCATCCATGCACTCTGGCACATCAGAAAGTGAAAAGATACAAGTGTTCATTTTAAACTGAGCTGTTTGTGTTTTATGTGGGAGCCAGGAGAGTGGTGAGTGGGGTAATGTTGGCAGTGAATGTGGTTGCTAATCCCCAGGATCTCAATGGCCTAAGACCCAAGAGATTTAACCTGACAATGAAAGATGAGGAGGCCTGCAAGCAAAAGTGAGGCGGGAGACGACAGTCACTGACCTTGCACAAAGGTCAACCAGGTATTATGAGTCTAACAGCAACTGTGGTTGTGGGAGATGGAGGAAAGCAAGGAGGAACACCACTGTCCTTCCTGAAACTAAAGGAAACTTTCACAGAACTGAAACCTATCCAGATCTCATTTGGGCATGATCTCTTCTGCTGCCAGGATTAACTGGTGACTTCAACACAGGATGTCATTGGAAACCAACAATGAAATATTAATATAAGCCCTATTGCCTGCCTGAAGAAGAGGAGTTTAGATCTTGCTGGAAACTATGCACATAAAGTCAGCTCTATCTATAACAGATGTGGTACACTTGCTAAAACTGTCCTCAGGCAATTACATAAGAAAACAGTACAAAAAAAAACACAAATATAAACGTCTTCTTCAACTTCCTCCAACAGGAAAGTCAAGCCTCTCGATAAAAATAGGGAAATATGGGATAATTTCTGGAAATTAGGACAGCATGTGGAACAAGGCAGCAATATAGAAAGACAGAATGATCAGAGATTGTTCTGAACAGATATCTGGTAAATTCATAGAATCCCCACACCGTGGAGGCAGGCTAATTGGCCTATTGGGTCCACACCAACCGTCCGAAGAGCATCCCACCCAGACCCATTCCCCCACTGTAACCCTGTATTTCCATTGGGTAGTGCACCCAGCCTGCACATCCCTGGACACTACAGACAATTTAGCATGGTGAATCCACCTAACCTGTACAACTTTGGACTTTGGGAGGAAATCAGAGCACTCCAAGGAAACCCACATAGACATGGGGAGAATGTGCAAACTCCACACAGACAGTCACCAGAGGGTGGAATTGAATCGAGGATCTTGTCACTGTGAGACAGCAGTGCTAACCACTGAGCCACTATGCTGCCCTAAACCTCAAAAATGCTGCTTTCCTTATGTCAGGAACTTCCTTCGCCATTGTGGGTAAACCTGTACTATCAGCCCTGCAGGGGTTCAAGAAGAGGTTTATAAAATCATGAAGGTCATGAATAGGGTGGATAGCCAAGGTCTTTTTCCCAGAGTAGGGCAGTTCAAAACTAGAGGACATAGGTTTGACATCAGATGGGAAAGATTTAAAGGGAACTAAGTAGCAACATTTTGATGCAGAGGCTGGTGCATTGATAGAACAAACTGGGGATGAAGTGATGGAAGCTAGTACAATTACAACATTTAAAAGGTATCTGGATGGGTACATGAATAAGAAGGGGTTTGAGGAATATGAGCCAAATGCTGGCAAGTTATACTGGATTAATTTAGGATATCTGGTCAGCATGGATGAGTTGGACTGAAGGCTCTGTTTCTGTGCTATACATCTCTATGACACTATAATTCAAGGGCAATTAGGGACAAGCAACAGTTGCAGACACCTGGCAAAACAGTGTTAATCTTTCCCTCTGAGATAACAAGGTGTAGAGCTGGATAAACACAGCAGGCCAAGCAGCATCAGAGGAGCAGGAATGCTGACGTTACGGGCCTAGACCCTTTGTGAAGGCAATGGATGAAATGGAGTAAAGGGTTCAAATAATGTAGCATCAAGACGTTTCTAATCTGCTATTGGGAAAACAAATGCTAACTGTGCCAAGCTTTTGAATCCTTACCCAAAGATAGAATTAATGCATTTCAATTAAATTAATACCATTCACTGAAACTCCTGTTCCCACATTCTTCAGCTGTACACAAAATGTCACAGTGGAGATTAACTTCAATTTTATCCTAAGCAAACTTTTAATAATGAATAGATAACTGGTGTGATGACATTATGTTCCACAACAATTCACTTTATGAAATCAGCTCGGGAATTACTGTCAGCTACATGAGAAAACAACTTGATGGTGCGTCACATTATTTCCAAAGGTTGCACCACAACTGTGCACCTCTTTAATCTCTGACTTCCTGTTTTGTTTTCTGGAAACTGTTCCACTCTAAACATTGTGCCTCGCTGGTAGCAGACAGAATGCCATTTCAATGAACCACTCTCCCTGCTTTCCAGTCATCAACATGATCCCTGGGCCACTTATAAAGCAATGCAGTGGAAAATAATAAGTTGTATTTTTTTATTGTTGAGACTCAGAGAACACTTCACCAATGTTTTCCTTGTGACTTTGTGGTTATTATGCTCAAGAAATTACACTGACTGAATGACGCAGACTGAGAAAACTGTTAATGTCGTCACCCATATCAAGTGGAATTTGCAGCTTGCCAATGTTCAGAATTCAACTGGCATTGAAAAGTTAATTAAATATTTGAGATTTTAAACTAAAATAAAATAGAAACATGTGAATGTACATAAATGATGAAAAATGACAGTTCAGACAAGGCAAAACTTCATAGATCATGGATCCCATGAAACAATAAATTGGAAAGAAGTAACATGTGATAACAAGGTGTAGAGCTGGATGAACACAGCAGGCCAGACAGCATCAGAGGAGCAGGAAAGCTGACATTTCGGACCTAGACCTTTCTTCAGAAATGAGGGAGGAGAAGGGTGTTCTGAAATTAATAGGGAGAGAGGGGGAGGCGGATAGAAGATGGATAAGGGAGAAGATAGATGGAGAGGAGACAGACAGGTCAAAGAGGCAGGGGTGGAGCCAGTAAAGGTGAGTGTAGGTGGGGAGTTAGGGATGGGATAGGTCAGTCCAGGGAGGACGGACAAGTCAAGGGGGTGGGATGAGGCTAGTAGGTCGGAGATGGGGTGGGGCTTTTTGTTGGGAGGAGGGGATAGGTGGGAGGAAGGACAGGTTAGGGAGGCGGGGACAAGCTGGGCTAGTTTTGGGATGCCATAGAGGGAGGGGAGATTTGAAGCCTATGAAGTCCACATTGATACCATTGGGCTGCAGGGTTCCCAAGCAAAATATGAGGTGCTGTTCCTGCAATCTTCGGGTGGCATTGTTGTGGCACTGCAGGAGGCCCAGGATGGACATGTCGTCTAAGGAATGGGAGGGGGTGTTGAAATGGTTCGCAACTGGGAGGTGCAGTTGTTTGTTGTGAACTGAACGTAGGTATTCCGCAAAGCGGTCCCCAAGCCTACGCTTGGTTTCCCCGATGTAGAGGAGGCCACATCAGGAACAGTGGATACAGTATACCACATTAGCAGATGTGCAGGTGAACATCTGCTTGATGTGGAAAGTCTTCTTTGGGTTTGGGATGGGGGTGAGGGGAGAGGTGAAGTGGCAGGTGTAGCACTTCCTGCAGTTGCAGGGAAAAGTGTCAGGTGTGGTGGGGCTGGAGGGGAGTGTGGAGCAGACAAGGGAGTCACGGAGAGAGTGCTCCCTCCGAAAAGCAGATAAGGGTAGAGAGGGAAAAATGTCTTTGGTGGTGGGGTCGGATAGCAGATGGCGGAAGTGTCGGAGGATGATGCGTTCCCCCTCCACTGACACTCTCATCCGCTTAGCTGAACTCGTCCGCACCCTCAACAACTTCTCTTTCAATTCCTCCCACTTCCTACAGACAAAGGGGGTGGCCATGGATACCCTCATGGGCCCAAGCTATGCCTGCCTCTTTGTAGGTTACCTGTAACAATCCCTCTTCAGTAGCTACCCTAAATCCCACCTTTTCCTCTGTTACATCAATGACTGTATCGGCGGCACCTACCTTCCCCAGCCACATCCCTCCTCTCTCTAATTATTTATGAGCTCCTTTCTTCCTCCCCATTTCTGAACAAGGGTCCTGACCCAAAACATCAACTTTCCTGCTCCTCTGATGCTGCCTGGCCTGCTGTGTTCTTCCAGCTCCATACTGTGTTATCCCTGACTCCAGCATCTGCAGTTCTTACTATCTCAGAAAAGGTCAGTGACCCTCTTTCTCAATTTTATCGACAATTGAAAAGTTTCTATTGATATAAGTGTGGTTCTACATCTGATGTTTTAAATCATTCTTGATGACCTTGCCAATTTATCAAATAAATGTTGGCTGAAATGTTCTGACTGGGAGTCCCTTAAATTAATGGTCTTCTGTTTTTGTATTGAGGCTATATTTTATTATAGTTTATGTGTCATTAAAATGAAATTTATACTGTAAATTGTACTTATTTCCATATGTCAGAAATCTCCCAATACAATACACATTTTTAAAATTTCAAGAACTGATGAAATTACACTCTTTGAGAGATTTATGGGCATAACGCAACACACATAAATGTAACATGTAGTGGATAATCATAACCATTAAACTTTGCACTTTGATAATCAGCAAACGTGGATTAGGTCATAGGAATATTGTCCAGCCCTACCTCCTACCTCAGAAGTGACACATCCACTTAGGTGAAATTACATACCCTGAAGATTATGACCAAGAATGAACGTGGAGGGCAACATTATAAATTTCTGTTCATCCTCCTACATTTAGTTTAAATACTCATTAATTATAAATGTTACTATTAAATTGAAGGATCTTTGCTCCAGAGAAGTGTTATGGTACACTATATTGGGAGCACTGAATTGTCAGGAAACTTTGAAATTCCTGTTTCAATAAGGCATCTAATTCCAGATCTCCTATATGGTGAAGCTGTTCTATTCCTAAAGGCGGTCCTCCTACTGTCCTCATTGAGTGCTGTATCTGGGAGCACAAAAGTAATAGTCTCATGTTGACAATGATACAGGAATTTCAGTTGAAGGAATAAGAGGGAAATTTCAGAATGTTCGGTACAGAAGACACCATCAACACAGCAAATACAACAATAATGAAGAAACCAGGACAATGGGGTAGAGTCTTTAACAAGTTGGGAAGAGAACTGCTCTAGGTTGCCAAGTTTTGTGTTGCAGAAACTGAATGCAATACACTGTCCCTTTGCAAGAGACAGGATGTTTGTAAGAACAGGAGGTTAACTGCACCATGTGCTACTCACACAACCCTCCTCCTGGAGATGTCTCACAGAAAACAGAAACTCACTCCATGGTTAGTGAGGATGTGCAAGACCGTCCATTCCAGGTCATCCAGGAAAGGTTGGGAGTTGTCTTTCCCAGGGATGACAGTATGAGGCCTTCTCCTCTCATCAAGGAAGCCTTGGCTGAGAAAGCAGCACAGGATATCACCTGTGGTTCCCACAAGAGAATCTGGCTCTGTTGCAGGAAGATGCTGGACAATCTCCTGTGCTCCTGAAGAGTGAATGGCAGCATTTAATTTGATTTGATTTATTATTGCCACATGTACCAAAATACAGTGAAAAGTATTGTTTTGTATGTTCTCAAATTTGCTCACTGCAAACTGACACTCATGGAAACATAGGAAATGCAGTAGGCCATTTGCTTTTCAAGTTCCACCATTCAATGCGATCATGGTTGATAATCCAACTCAGTACCATGTTCCCACTTTCTCCATACTCTTTGAACCCTTTAGTCCTAAGAACTATATCTAACCCCTTCTTGAAAACATACAATGTTTTGATGACAGCCACTTTCTGTGGCAGAGAATTCAGTAAGTTCATCACTCTGGGTGAAGAAATTTCTCCTCATCTCAGTTCTCATTTTATGGTCTACCCCGCACTTTTAGACTGTGACCCCTGGTTCATGACTCCCTGGTTCATGACTCCCTGGAACATCTGCCCTGCCTTTATCCTGCCTAGGTTTTATAGGTTTCTATAAGATCACTCTCATTTTTCTGAACTCCAATGCACATAATCATAACCGATCCTTTCTCTCTTCATATATCAGGCCTACCATCCCAGGAAACAATCTAGTAAACATTTGTCACAGTCCCTCCATAGCCAGACATCCTTCCTCAGATAAGGAGACCAAAACTGCACACGGTACTCCAGGTGTGGTCTCACAAAGGCCCTATGATCAATTCTGGTCGCCACACTACCAGAAGGATGTGGTGGCTTTGGAGAGGGTACAGAAAAGATTTGTCAGGATGTTGCCTGGTATAGTGGGCAATAGCTATGAGGGGAGGTTGGAGAAACTTGGGCTGTTCTCACTGGAACGACAGAGGTTGAGGGGCGACCTGATAGAGGTCTACAAGATTATGAAGGGCATGGACAGATTGGACAGTCAGAAGCTTTTTCCCAGGGTCGAAGAGTCAGTTACCAGGGGTCATAGGTTTAAGGTGTGAGGGGCAAGGTTTAAAGGTGACATACGAGGCAAGTTTTTTACACAGAGGTGGTGGGTGCCTGGAACTTGCTGCCGGGGAAGGTAGTAGAAGCAGATAGTATAGTGACTTTTAAACGGCGTCTTGACAAATAAATGAATAGGATGGGAATAGGGGGATATGGTCCCTGGAAAGGGAGGGGGTTTTAGTTGTGATGGGCAGCATGTCGGTGCAGGCTTGGAGGGCCAAAAGGCCTGTGCCTGTACTGTAATTTTCTTTGTTCTTTGTTATTTGTTCTCAGTGTAATTGCAGCAAGACACCCTACTCCTGTACTCAAATCCACTCGCTATGAGGGCTAACATACTATCAGCCTTCTTCACCGCCTTTTGGACCTGCATGCTTACCTTCAGTGGTGGTGCACAAGGACACTCAAATCTCATTACATGTTCCTGTTTTTCCATATATAATCTGAGATAATAATCTGCCTGCCTGTTTTTGTTCCAAAAGTGGATAACCTCACATTTATCCACATTGCACTCCACTTGCCATGTATTTGCCCACTCACTCAACTTGCCCAAATCACACTGAAGCATGTTTGCGCCGCTTCACAGTTTACCCTCCTGACCAACTTTATGTCATTTGTAAACCCGGACATATTACAGTTTAGGTCCCTCATCTAAATTAATATGCATCGTGATTGGCTGGGATCTAAGCACATATCCCCCATTTGTCATTGGTTGCCACTTGGAGAAAGGGCATTTATTCCCACTCTTTATTTCCTCTCTGCCAGCTAGTTCCCTATCCATGGCAGTACCCCATGCAAAATCCTATATGGGATCTTAACAAAAGCCTTCTAAAAGCCCAAGTAAACCACATCCACTGGTTCCAAATTTTCAAACCTGCTAACTACATCTTAAATAATTCCAGTAGATTTGTCAAGTGTAATTTTCCTTTTGTAAATCCATGCTGACTCTGTTCAATTGTGTCACTTCTTTTCAAGTGCCCTGCAATTAAATCTTTTATAATCACCACTAGCATTTTCCACACTACCAATGTCAGGTTAATTGATGTATAATTCCTTATCTTCTTTCTACTTCTTTCCTTTTAAGTAATGGGATTACATTAGCTACACTCCAATCCACTAAAATTGTTCCAGAGTCTGAGGAATTTTGAAAGATGACTTCTATTTCAAAAGACACTTCCTTAAGTACTCTTGGATGTAGACTATCAGGCCCTACGGATTTATCAGCCTTTAATCCCATCAATTTCTCTAGCACCATTTCCCTACAAATGGAAATTTCCTTCAGTTCTGCAGCTAAACTCCATGTTCCCAAAAATTTTTGGGATGTTATTTGTGTTCTTTGTGAAGGCAGAATCAAAATATGTATTTAATTTGTCTGTCATCTCTTTTCTCTTCATTATAACTTCCCCTGTTTCTGACTGTAAGGAACCTAATTTATCTTCATCAATTTTTTTCTCTTCACATACCGATAGACAGTGTTACCAAGTATTTATATGCTCCTCGCAAGCTTACTCTCGTAATCTATTTTCCCCCCTTAATCAATGCCTTTTTCCTCTTTTGCTGAAATCTAAACAGCTCCTAACCTCAGATCTGCTGTATTTTTTAACCAATTTGCCTGACCCTTCCTTGGATCTCATATAATAATTAACTTTCCTTGTTAGCCATGGTCAGGCCACCTTTCCTTTTAATTGCGCCAAACATGAACAAACAGCTGGTGCAGTTCCCTCTTCAAGTCTTAATTGCTCAGTATTCACCAGCACCCTCCACCAACACCAGCGAAATTCATTGCAGTGTGTGCAAAATCTAGGGGAGGCTTGGGGTCACAAGCCTTGTTTGAGGACAGCATAGACACGTTGGCCAAGCAGGAGGAGAATGGTGTTCCAAGCAGACAGGCAGAAGAGACACAGCCAGGCACACTAAAGAATTGAGCCTTGCCTCTTCACCTCCCCTCTGCCAGTGAGTTTATCAACTATAGAGGTCTGGTCAGGGAGGGTGCCTTTGCATCTGTGCAGGAGTCCCTCAACATGACGAGCCTTGAGCAGCACCCTCAGAGAATACTTACAAAAATCATCGACAAAAACATGGTTGACAGGGCCCTCGACTGGGTCCGACCCATCCCACGCTTCCGTCCTCACCCTTTCTCTTCCCTCCTGCAACAGCGATAGGGTTCCCCTTGTCCTTACCTACCATACCACCAACAGGCCCATCCAGAAGATCATCAGGTGCCATCTCCACCACTGCCAGCAAGATTCCACCACCAGACACATATACCCCTCCCCTCCTTTGTCCGCCTTCCGCAAGGACTGTTCCCTCTGGGATACCCTGGTCCACACTTCCTTCACCCCCACAGCCTTACAGCCCTGTAACCGGCGAAGGTGCAACACCTGCCCATTTACCTCCTCCATCTCCAGTACCTTCCAGGTGAAGCAACACTTCACCTGCACTTCCCAGAAACTAGTCTACCACATTCGCTGCTCACAATGTGGTCTCCTCTCCACTGGGGAAACGATCTTAGGACTAGGCGACCGCTTTACAGAACATCTACGTTCTGCTCGCAAAAAAAATCCTGACCTACCCGTTGCCTGCCACTTTAATGCATCACGCTGTTCCCTGGCCAACATGTCTGTCTCTGGCTTGCTGCAGTGTTCTAGCAAAGCTCAATGCAAACTAGAAAAACAACACCTCACTTTCAGCTTGGGGACCCTGCAGCCCTCCAGATTCAATATTGAGTTCAATAATTCTAGGGCCTAAACTATCCCATGTCCCAGCCCCCTACCCTATACACCAGGCCTTGTTACCACATAGCCTGCCATTACACATTACGTGTTAGTCACTAAAGTCCCCATTAACAACTATTCACCCTCCCAGCCCGATCGTTATCAACTCTTTGTCTGTCTAACTGTTCTTCTGTCTCTTTAGGCTCTATCCTATCGTTTACTCCCTACCCCATTCTCCTCCCCTATTTTCTGCATACGAACTGACGTTTTCCCAGCCACCATCAGTTCTAAGGAAAGGTCACTGGACTTGAAACATTAACTCTGTTTTTTCGTTCACAGATGCTGCCAGACTTGCCTTTTTGCTCATAGAAATGAGGTATGTGTGGCTAGTGTGCATGTTAAATGCCCTGAGATGTTTGCGTCCAACATGGAGGTCCTTTGGAGAAAATGGCAAGCTGAAGTTGCCAGGTACCTATTCTGACTTCTTGCATGGATGATAAGATAGGAAACCGCCTACTAATGAGGTAGGTGTGCAGTTAATAAGTTCTCAATAATCAAGCAATAGCAAGCAATAACCCCCTTTTAGTGGTAACTTGCCACTGTCTATTGAGAATGTCACCTGAACGCCTAGAATTTAATTAAAGGACACAGTGAGCTGCCCCGACATCAAGAAAGATCCTACTGGACTTCTCACACAATTTTGCAATATTTCTTACCCTAGCTCAAGTTATTCAGGCCCCTCTAAGATTCCATTCATTTGTCCAGCATTGCATGTTATTCTGCTATTAGACAATATTTCCTAAATTATTCAGATTGTACTAAGAACTTTATTGGAAACTAATTTAAGATTATCATTCAGGCTCACAGTGTGTTTCATCTGTGTGGTAAGGCCCACATATATCCACACACAGGACCTTGATCTGTGTTGGTACAAGAAGTTTGCGAGTACAGTGCAACTTTTTCATTGAACGAATGGTTAAAAAGACAACCAATTGCTGTTGCATTCCCCATGGCCTTGTTCTCACCAGACAGAGTCTACCTGCCTAATTGAGGTTAACCAGCAAGTTGAGATTGACGGTCAACAGATCCTGCTGCATCTCCATGACAACCAAGGTCTAACCAATCAGCACATTCCTTATAAATCCTTTCAAAGTTTGCTTTCTTGCGACCCAGTTGTGAAGAGTGTAGGATAAAAAACGTTGATTTTGTGTCTCTTTTTAGCAACACTTGTGGCTTGTTGATTTTTTTATTAATATTTTTATGCTGGTTATACAAATGACGTCAATGTCGGGAATGGAACATTTCTCCACTTCTGGTAATTAATGTCAGTACAAAATGATCTCAACTGTCAGGTCAAGAAGGGAATTAACCAAATGTAAATTAAAATTGACTCTATCTAGCCTGTAAATGTTGAATCTTAGTATCCTAACCCCATTCCACCCAGACACAAATGTGACATTTCAATTCTATTACCTGTTATCTCAATTGCTTGTTATACAATTTTGTGTTGTGATCTCATGCCGTATAGGAACTGGGTTGTGATTACCTAAAATTATTTCTGTTAACATTGTAATACTGATTGTTCTAGGTCAGCACTGCTGGTTTCACAAAATCAATATTTATTTATGAATTAATTACACAGAATTGATATAACTTCAAGTTGAGATGAGTCCAGTGCCCACCCATTGCCATTGCCTTGAGGTTCAATATTTTAAGATGTGAGCCTCATTTGTATGCTGCTCATGAGCTACAGACAAACAAAGCAGCATCTCACAGATATTTACATACTATAGATGGCAGTCAATCATTGGCCTCAATAGAGTTACAGCCCAAGGAAGTTAAGTCAATCTCAATCAGTGGGGAGGCATTGGATGGACTGGCAGTGGACCAATGATTTGTTGTGGGTCTTGTTTCTCCTGACTCATCACCAGAAGAAAAACATTAATAATTTCCTGAGTTATTTAACAACCAAATTTGGTTGTTATTGCAGGGACAGTGTGTGAGGGATGAGTTGCGGGAAATGTGGGAGACCGCAAATTGCCCCCCGCAGTGGTCGAGAACGCCCTCCACCGTGTCTCCCGCATTTCCTGCAACTCATCCTTCACATCCTGTCCCAGCAATAACAACCAAAAAAGAATCCCCCTCGTCCTCATGTACCAACCCACCAACCTCCGGATCCAACGCATCATCCTCCGACACTTCCGCCATCTGCAATCCGACCCCAACACCAAAGCCATTTTTCCCTCTCCACCCTTATCTGCTTTCCGGAGGGACCACTCTCTCCGTGACTCCCTTGTCTGCTCCACACTCCCCTGCAACCACAGGAAGTGCTACACCTTCCCCCACACTTCCTCCCTCACCCCCATCCCAGGCCCCAAGAAGACTTTCCACATCTAGCAGATGTTCACCTGCACATCTGCTAATGTGGTATACTGCATCCGCTGTACCCGTTGTGGCCTCCTCTACATTGGGGAAACCAAGCGGAGGCTTGGGAACCGCTTTGCAGAACACCTACACTCGGTTTGCAATAAACAACTGCACCTCACAGTCACAAACCATTTCAATTCCCCCTCCCATTCCACAGACAATATGTCCATCCTGGGCCTCCTGCAGTACCACAACGATGCCACCCGAAGGCTGCAGGAACAGCAACTCATATTCCGCTTGGGAACCCTGCAGCCCAATGGTATCAATGTGGATTTCACAAGCTTCAAAATCTCCCCTCCCCCTACCGCATCCCAAAACCAGCCCAGCTCATCCCCACCTCCGTAATCTGTTCTTCCTCTCACTATCCCCTCCTCCTACCTCAAGCCGCACACCCATTTCCTACCTACTAACCTCATCCCGCCCCCTTGACCTGTCCGTCCTCCCTGGACTGACATATCTCCTCCCTACCTCCCCACCTACACTCACCTTTACTGGCTCCATCCCCGCCTCTTTGACTTGTCTGTCTCCTCTCCACCTATCTTCTCCTCTATCCATCTTCTACCTGCCTCCCCCTCTCTCCCTATTTATTTCAGAACGCCCTTCCCCTCCCCCATTTCTGAAGAAGGGTCTAGGCCCGAAACGTCAGCCTTCCTGCTCCTCTGATGCTGCTTGGCCTGCTGTGTTCATCCAGCTCTGCACCTTGTTGTCTCTATAAGGTTTATTATGCCTTAGCATTATGGACTGGGTTTTATGCTCGCTTGGGGCCTGGTGACAGGGTTGGACAGGTGTAAAATTGGACACAAAAAAAGAAATTGCCGGAAAATCTCAGCAGGTCTGGCAGCATCTGTGGAGAGAAATTAGAGTTAATTGTTTCAAGTTGAATGACCCTTCCCAATTGCATTCACCTATCTATCTCATAGTTCTGCAACTTTGAAATCATTCATCATCTCCCCTTCCACCAAACTCAAAGGTAAAATTGGACACCCTGGGAAAAGAGATAACAAGGTGTAGAGCTGGAAGAACACAGCAGGCCAAGTAGCATCAGAGGAGCAGGAAAGCTGACGTTTCGGGCCTAGACCCTTATGAAGACTCTTCTGAAGGACATTCAACTCTACGTCTTGTTATCTCAGATTCTTCAGCATGTACAGTTCCTAATAACCCTGGGAAAACAATTTGTTTTTCTACATAAACTATCTCCCCCATCATGTCATTAAAGTGCCAGTTGTTTGATCTGATTTTATTATCCAACCAGCCTCAGAAAATTGACTGATGCACCATAAACCAAGATGTAGATATGTGTCCTTAAACAAAGTGATTAAAACTTTACTAAATAAATACATTAACATTCACGATAAAGCTCTGTTAAATTAGAAAGAACAGGTTAAGGCTGAAATTTTGCATGTCAGTCTACATAAAATTTAGTATATAGATATAGTAGATACAATCTGAATCTAAATTCCTATTCATACATTAAGTTTTCTTAATTTATCTAGCTTTTTGAAGTCAAAGTTCAAATCATCTGTTCACTAGTGCAACTTCAATCAAAATCTGAAAGCTCAGTCTATAGTGTATAAGGCTTAATTTGAAAGTAACTCCCTGGTAGCTGCTCCATCAACACTTGTCATAATTAAGTGTTTCATTTGTCCAAGTGAGACAGATGTGAAACATTGGTTAAATTCTGATACCCATTTCTGGCATAAATATTTGCTGTATCTCTGGTGGGACTACTTATAATGAATAATCACATAGTTATGAAGAGACCAGCTTTTAAGCACATAAATATGGCGCATATGTGTTTCATATTCAGAAGAATTTTTATATATTTATGAAGACATAAGGGTGCAGAAGGAGTTCATTCAGGCTATTGGCCACATGCTAGCTCACTGTAAAACGATCTAGTCAATTGCATTCACCTATCTATCTCATAGTTCTGCAACTTTGAAATCATTCATCATCTCCCCTTCCACCAAACTCAAAGGTAAGTTTCAGGTTGTTACCATTTGTTCCATAAAAAAGCATTTCCTTACATTTCCCCTACACCTCAAGATCATGAATCTGATAATGGCAGGAGTTGTTATTCTTAGTTATTGTATTTTCTTTTTATGTGTGCACTTTTCTTTGACAATACATCACAATGTACTATCAATAAAATATAAATTCTTTATAGGTTTTTAAATGCTTGGTGACTAATATTACCAGATACACACTCTGCTGCACAAATACTCAACCATAAAGATCCATAAAGAATTTTTTGTAACAATCTGGGAAATCATGGAAAATCTGTCCAGGCAGCAGCTGCGATATAGCATTACAAGTAGTAACACTTCCTGCTGCAGAATCACATTATCACTGGTGTCCCTGGTGGCAGGACCAGTATCACTGGTGTGATGACTGTAATGATTGTAATGAGATCAGCCAGGTGGACCTCGGGGTTGTTAATCTGGTCCAATCAGGGAGCTCTGGCTGACAGATACAAACAGGAGTGTCAGCGGTTCTGGTCACTCTGACAGCTGGATCAGTGTCAAGGATGCTCCATGTGTAAATAAAGGGTTACTTGGTGACAGGATACCTGCCTCTATGCAGTTATTTCAGAATCTGTTCTATTACCTATTGAAGAAGTCATTGCTTCATTTGAAGGTTGTGCTCTTGGTTCCAAGTCACTCCCACTAGTGGATGTATCTTCTCCACATCTACTCTATCCAGGCTTCTCAGTATTCTGTAAGTTGCATGAGATCCCTCTGTTCTTCTAAACTCCATCAAGAGTCATCAACTGTTCCTCATATGACAAGCCCTTCATCCCAGGATCATTCTTGTTAAACTTCTCTGGAACTCCTCCAATGCCAACAAACCCTTCTTTAGATATGAAGCCCAAAACAGCTCAGAATATTCCAAATGTGGTCTGACCAGAGCCCCTTCAATCTCTGCCAGCTTTTCTATTCTTGTCCTCTCAAAATGAATGCTAACATTGCCTTTGCCTTCCTTACTGCTATCTGAACCTGCATGTTAACCTTAACAGAATCCTGAAGCAGACTCCTAAGCTCTGACTGTACAGGACATTGGTTAAGCCACTTTTGGAATATTGCATTTAATTCTGGTTCCCTGCTATAGGAAAGATGTTGTTAAGCTTGAAAGGGTGCAGAAAAGATTTACAAGGATCTTGCCAGGGTTGGAGGGTTTCAGCTATAGGGAAAGGCTGAATGACTGGGGCTATTTCACTGGAGTGTCGGAGGCAGAGGAGTGACATTTTGGGATTTATAAAATCATGAGGTACATTCTTAGGGTGAATATCTAAGGTCTTTTTTTCCAGGGCAGTAGGAGTGCAAAACTAGAGGGCATATGTTTATTGTGGGAGGGGTAAGATTTAAAAGGGATCTGAGGGGCAATTTTTCACACAGAAGGTGGTGTGTGCGTGGAATGAGCTGCCAGACAAAGTGGCGGAGGCTGGTACAGTTAGAACATTTAAAAGGCATCTGGATGGGTGCATCCTGGTCGTCTTGTGTATAATGTCTCTGTCATCTCCTGAAAACGTTGGTGGATGGTGAATTGAACAGGTTACTGATATTGCTGTCTGAAAGGAATCACATACAAAGAAAGAAAAGTGATAGCAACCTTTCCAACTACTGGGAGGTTAGAATTTACTTTGCTTTGACGGTCCATGTCTTTCTGAAGGAGGTGATATAACTCTATCTGTGGTGTCATTCTAGTGCTATCTAAATGTGGCATTAATTAATTACATGGATTCTATTTACTTACAGATCTCTGGTAGGTTTTGTTGTAGGTTTAAAAAAAACATAGTCAGTACAGCTTCAAAATACTATATACTATATACTAGCTTCTAAATCTCCCCACCCCGGCCTCATCCCAAGACCAACTCTCCCTCATTCCCCCAGTCCTTGACCTGTCCATCTTCCCTCCCACCCATCCACTCCTCCCACCTCACTGGCCAATCCCCACCACTACCTACTTGCTATCACCACCCCACCTACCTTTCCCAGCCCAACCCCACCCCTCTCTATTTATTTCAGAGTGCCTTCCCCTCCCTCATTTCTGAAGAAGGGTCCCGACCCGAAACATGAGCTTTCCTGTTCCTCTGATGCTGCCTGGCCTGCTGTGTTCCTCTAGCTCTACACTGTGTTATCCAGCATTGGCAGTTCTTACTATCTCATAGTCAGTATAGAGTACTCTCAAAATACATCCTTTGCCTAGGGTGCTATCATGCAGTATAGCTGTGAGCTCTGGTCATGTAAAACATTCAAGTACCTGGCTCATTTGCAAGTTGAGCTTCTTAAAGTGACATCACTCTTAAAACAATATCTAACTACCCTTTCCTTCCAAACAGAGCTCTTTTGTGCTGCAAATGAAAAACATTAATATCCTCAGGGTAGTATTCTAAACTCAACCATCTTCAGCTGCTTCATCAATGACCCTCCTTCCATCATAAAGTCAGAAGTGACGATGATTGTTGATGATTGCACAATGTTCATTTGAGATTCCTCTGCTGCTGAAACTATTTGTGTTCATGTGCAGCAAGACCTAGACAACATCCAGACTTGGGATGAAAAATAGCAAGTATTATTCAAACCACACCAGTGCCAGGAAATGACCATCTCCAAAAAGAAAGAATCAACTTATTGACCATTAATATTTATTGCCATTATTGAATCTGTCACTTTCAGCAGCCTGAGAGTTACCATCGACCAGAAACTGAACTTGACAAGCTATATAAGTACTATGGTTCTAAGCATAGGTAACTCACCTCTTGACTCCTCAAATCTCATCTACAAGCACAATGAGGAGTGTGACAGATTACTCCCCACCTGCCTGGATGAGTACAATTCCAATAAGACTCAAGAAGCTTGACACCATCCAGAACAAAGCAGCTGTTTGACTGGTACTCAAGTCAACACCTTCAACATTTGTTCTCTTCACCATCAGCATAGATTTGTAATGGTGTGTACCAGCTACAGATGTACTGCAGTAACCCATCAATGTTCCTCCAAGTCTGCAATTTCTACCACCTAAAAGAACAAGGGCAGCAGATACGTAGGAACATCACCGTCTGCAAGATTCCCTCAAAGCCACATACCATACTGACTTGGATCTAAATCACAGTTCATTCGTCGTTGCTGGATCAAAATCCTGAAGCTCACTTCCTAACAGCAAGGTGGGTGTCTCTTCACCCCAAGCACTGTAACAGTTTAAGAATGTGAATCATCACCACCTTCTTGAGAGTAATTGGAAGTGTGCAATAAATACTGGCCTAGTAAGCAATGCTAACATCCCATGTTTTTTTAAAAATCAGGAATGATGTGACCAAAGATGAATCCAAAAATATTAACTTCTTTAAAAAATCAAACTGCAGTGAACAGTGATGAATGCAAAAGCTTATGTTTATCAATGCAATGTTGGGTTTAGAATGAGTGTGGTTAAATTGGATAACGCCCAAAAATGAATGTGAGATTAGGAGCAGGTGATTTAATCACACTAGTCCACACTTTAACTAGGTGATGGCAATGATTTTAAATGCTCGCAGTGTGGAGTAAACACTCCCCACACCTACAGCTTGGGAACAACAACACAATTAGGTCATACCACTTCAAGGTAACCTCTTAAAGGAAGAGTGGGTATGTCTTCTGGCTGGCTTAGGTAATGGGAGTCCTTATGAGTTGAATTTGTAATGATTATAACAAAGTCAGCCAGATAGACCTCATAGAATATGAGTTCTCTGACTGAGGCTTTAACCTGGTCCAAACAGGGACCCCTGGCTGACAGATATAAACAGGCGTGTCAGGGGTTCTGTTCACTCTGAGAGCTGGCTCTGAGGAAGCTGGGTCAGTGTCAAGAACTTTTCCATGTGTAAATAAAGGGTTACTTAGTGACAGGATATGTGACTGTGTGAAGTTATTTCAGAATCTGTGCTATCACCTATTGAAGAATGGCTGAAAGTGGGAGGTAGTGTATACTAAAGTTGTCTGATGATGTATAGTAGATTTTGCAAGATCTAGAGAGAAGGAACAACATTCTAACTGTGCAGGAGTCCAGTCCTCCTGAAAAAATTGGTTCTGCTCCAGGTGAAATTAATCACTACTGGGAGAATTAGGTAATTTCACTTATTTACATTTTAGCCGTAGTTAAAGTGATTCTGATTCTTCTGGGCCCAAAGATGTTCATTTGCATATTTTAAAAGCTTTTTGAATGTAAAAGACCACTACAGCCCAATATAATTCATAAATTCATCTGTATGTATTTTAAGTGTTTCTCAATCATTTAAAATTTAAGTTACTGTTAGGTGATGAAATTCAACTTAAATTAGCAAATCTTATTTTTAAGAAACATACATTTTCTGCTATATTAATAAAATCTACACCAAATTACCATTTTTAAGTATATCGTAGGATATGCTTTAACACAAAATGCATCTAAAAACATTGATCAATTGCATTGTTTCACACTGGATTTTCCAACATAAAAATAAATTTGATCAAACACTTAAGAGGAAAAACTACCTTCTCAAAGTGGCCAAAATTTTGGCTGTAAGTTAAACCCAAGTTGCTGATTGTGTCCAAAATGGAAATGCTACCTCATGGATTATAGTTGTAAATGAATCCTACTTATTTAGTTAAAGTACTGGGCTTCTCTAAGATATATTTTTATTTCCCTGTCGGTGGAACTTAGGAATAATTTAGCTTGGTCATTCGAACTGAATGAATCTCTGACTATAATTGAGCAAAAGTATTTCCATCCCCATTGCAGTCTTTCTTTAAAGTATATTAAATTCTTCTTTCAGTCCAACAAAAACATCATCATGAAATGAATGTAAAATGCTGGAAGAGAGTTGCAAACATTGTAGGGCATCGAGCTCATTGAGTTTAGTGTTCGCTATTTGAACTAGTATTCTCATGATCTGTTATTAATTATGGGTATAGTTGGCTTTCTCAAGAAAATGATCAGCTCCTGGTGCTGTTTCACAAGACAATAAGCCAGTAAAATTGTTTTTCCAGCTGCCAAAATGCTTTGTTTTATGAAGTTATGCTTCATTGTTTTACAAGTTCAAAGTCTAAACTCAAAAAAAGCATAAGAAAGTAAAAAAACAATAAATGAGATAGATTACAAAAGAGAGAAAATATTTCCCCTGTCTTGAGAATCTATTACTGAGGCTTTGTCTAAAGTCTAGAACCAGAGTCTTCAAGAGTGAAGTTAGGAAACACAAAGTGTGATAGAATTTTGGAAGTCTTTTCAAAAATGGAATTGATGCTTGATCAATTAATAAACTTAAACCTGTTGATTGATACGTTTTTGTTATTCAAGGATATGGGGCAAAGACAGATAAATGGAGATAACAAGCATGGGGCTGGATGAACACAGCAGATCAAGCAGCATCATAGGAGCAGGAAAACTTGACGTTTCGGGCCTAGACCCTTCATCAGATGGAATTTGATTACAAATAAGCCAGGGTATTACTGATGACAGAACAGACTGGAGGGACTAAGTGGTCTGCTCCTGATCCTAAATTCTTAGATCCCTTTAAATACCATTTGTTTTGCTAATTGATTGCTGTGTCTGTTCATTAACCTTCTGAAATTAATGTACAAGATCACTCAAATCCCTCTAAGTTTCAGTATTCATTAGTCTCCCATTTAGAAAAATACACTGCCTTTCCATTCATCCGATTAAAGTGGATAATTACATATTTGGCCCACTACAGGATATACTCCATTTCCCAACTTCTTCGGCACTTGTAGCCGATCCATATCCCTACAGCTTACTTTTCCACTTGGCCTTGTATCCTCTACAATTTGGATATATTACACTCGGTCTCCTTATCTAAGACGTTTCTATGGATTGTAAACACGTTGATTAATTGGTTAATTGAGTTAAGAAACTATTTCAGCATTTTACTTTTAATCTAGATAATTACTAAATTGAGCTAGGCAGTATTCACTTTTTGGTGCTGCTAGTGAAATAAGGTGTAAAAATGGGGTCACGATATGCATTTAATTTTCCAATAGGAAATGCACAGGATGCCATCATGTAAAAGACTTTACATGCACACACCTAGCAACAGTGAACAGCATGCAGGACTGGTAGGTGTTTGCACCAGTTAGTGTGCATGACTGATTTAAAACTATTGCTAACTTTATCAAGTTCAGTCAATCGTACACAGCAGAAACACGGGTCTTATCAGTATTTAGCCTTCATGTGTTTTTGCATGTAAATATTTAATTGGCTACTGGGTGTTTTACTGGGCGTGGTTAGTGTTTAAAAAAAGGGGGATAAAGAAAAAGAGAGTCACGGTGATTTTGGTGGTGGGAAAGTCAGTCAGTTGTGTGTAAGAGCACTTCCAGATTTAAACAAAAAGACTCTGGATTAGCAAGCCAGGTATTAAATAGTGGTGGATAATTAGTGAAAGGTCCCATGGGTAATTTGGTGGGTGGGGTAAAAAGTCATTCAGTTTTCTGTAATAGCACTCCTGGATATAGTATCTCTGGGCCAGGAGATCTAGGTTCAAGTCCTATCTGCTCCAGAGGTGTGCTACAACATGTCTAAAAAGGTTAATTTAAAAACAATCTCTGACCAGAAGATAAATGCACTCCATTACAGCTTAAATGTTAAATCAACGCTTCCATTTCTTATCCTGAATCAACTAAATGATACCAGTCCAACTTTATTGCTGATGAAATGATGAGCAGCAAGCCATTGTGATCAATTAATTCAATATTGAGTTAGCAGCGTTAGCATTTTTCAATTTCCAAACTATCCTTGAACATAAACATGTATGGAGAAATACCATCTTCATGATAGTTTAACAGTTCAACCGTGCCTTCATTGATCATACAGTCCCTGTAAAAAAAGACTGATAATTTACAAAGTTTGGATCGATTATCTGAAATAACTGCTTGGACATTCTCTGTGAAAGTCTTTACTCAATCTGGATTTCATTACTATATTATTCTGTTTTTCAGACATTTCATATATTCCTTTTTATAGGTTCACTAGTCAGAATTTGCAAAGCTAACTTACTTATGATTGTGATTCAGTACAATGTCCAGAACACTGACAGTCTGTGACTTGACCTGTTCAGCAGGACATTCTTGGGAAACATTGCCACTGATTAAAGTGTCATCAATTAATCTTTCAGTTCTAGAAATAGCCTTTTCCTCCACTTCATGGCTGATGCCCTGGCCCCTTCCTTGATCGTGTGAAGTCAGAGAACATCTCATTAACAGAGATGATGCACTTGTAAATCTTTGTTTCAATGTGCTGGGCAGCAAGTGCTCAACATCAAAGGAACAGCAGAGTGTACAGAATGGAAAAGGTAACAGAAAGACTCTGAACAGTACTTTTTGAAGGGATTATGAAGTATTTACAAGTTATTTTCAGAATTATTTGTTCTGGCCGTCAGCCCATTGTATGTATCTTTGGAATGGTTAAAGCTTGATTATCCTACAGAAGTGGTCTAGCCGACACCAAAGCATGCTAATTGTCATATTAGGTATTCTGATGACAGAAGTTGTTTCCAGACACTAGTGTCTATTTAGGGTTTACTCTGAAAACTAAGCATGATTAAGAGAATGAAGAGAGACTGTGCAAAGCAGGGGAAGCTTCTAGAAGAGAGAACTGGAGTAGGGCCGTCAGGGTTCTATCCTATGGCGACTTTCAGGAAAAAATTCTCTAATTGCTGCAAGACCCATTATTTTAAGTCTTTAATTCACAAAAGGGATTGACAACAAAATCTTAAATCAGTGACAACAGCTCTTGTCAAAATCACAAATGATAACCATACAATTTTGACAAGAATATCTGCTCCTATCTATGCTTCTCGACATGTCTGTAGCTTTTGACATGGTTGACGCCAAGATGTGCAGGTTAAGTGGACTGGCCATGTAAATTGCCCATAGTATCCAAGGATGTGCAGGCTAAGCAAATTAGCCATGGGAAATGCAGCATTACAGGGATAGGGTAGGTTGGTGGGTCTGGGTGGGATGCTCTTTAGAGGGTTAGTGTGGACTTGATGGGCTGGATTGCCTGCTTCCACACTGTGGGGATTCTACAGTCCTATACCTCCTCTCTATTGTTGTTCAGCTGGTTGGCACTGCCCTCATCTGGCTCCATTTCCAAATACCTAACAGCTGGCAGAATATGACTTCCATGCCTTTACTTCCCACTGCCGTACCTTAGCTGCTTTATAAAATTCTTTCACAAGAAGTGAGCATTGCTAGAAAGTTCAACTGTTTTTGTCCATCTTGAATTGCCATCTGCTGCCTCCCAAATATCTATGCTTGGCTCCATTCTATTTCACATCTACATGTTGCTCCTCAGTCGCATCATCTAAAACCATAATATTGGTTTTTCAAGAAGGCACTGATAATTCCCTGCTCTACCTTACTACCACCACCTCCCTCAAGTCCTTCAATATTGCTGAACAATTCAGGCTTCTGAGATGACATCTAGTACTGGATAAGCAAAAACTTACTCCAATTAATTATGTAGAATTCTGACGCCACTCTCCACAGTTCCCACGTTAACTTCCATTCCCCTGTTGCCATCTTCATCCCTTGCCCTATCAGCAGTCTGAAATTAAACGAGAGTTTTCACAACCGTGGTCGCATCATTAAACCCAAGATGAGCTTCTGACTATTTATTTGCAACAAGATTGCCTTTTTCCACCTCCATAACCTCACTGATTTCAACCCTGCCACTGTCTATCAGTTGCTGAAACACTTAGTCATGCAATTGTTACCTTTAGACTTGACTATTCCAGTGTCTGACCTCAACGCATTCTACTTTTGCTAAACTGGAGATCATCTAAAGCTTTGCTGCTCCTATCCTGACTCACACCACTCTCCTGACACAGCACCTTAATAATGTTCCTGATGTGTTAGAGACTAGATTAATACATTGTAAGAATTTGGAAAGCTCTTTGAATGATGGCATTCAGAGTCACAATCACAATGATGCAAGCTGACTGCAGTAGTTCAAGAAGGCAGCTCACCACCACCTTCAGCATTCAATCTCAGCTCAGATGGTAGATAAAATCTTCTGTTCTCATTCGGGAGATTCAATTCCAAAATAAAGTGTGCTTACAAGCTTAATGATCATTCAATTTCAACACAACTTTTGCGGTGATTTGACAATTGAGCAGCACATTTTACACTGTGCAAGAAACAAGATACAGAAAGAGCAAAGAAGCATGATAACTATCTGTTTTCAAGGATACAAGCATTAATTTTGCATGGAATATACATATTCCCTGTTTTCGAACATTAGTGACAAATTGTCTCTTTTAGAGGCAGTAGGCTGATCGCTTAAATATCCAGAGGACAATTTGCAACACGAAAGAAAAGATTGCAGATTATTAAAATAATTAGTAGTCTGGAAGTCACAAGGGTCAATTAATACTCAAAGTGGTAGAAGAGTTAACAAGGTGTAGAGCTCGATGAACACACCAGGCCAAGCAGCATCAGAGGAGCAGGAAAGCTGATGTTTCAGGCCTAGACCCTTCTTCAGAAATGGGGGAGGGGAAGGGGGTTCTGAAATAAATAGGGAGAGAGTGGGAGGCAGATAGAAGAGGAGAAGATAGGTGGAGAGGAGACAGACAGGTCAAAGAGGCGGGGATGGAGCTAGTAAAGGTGAGTGTAGTTGAAGAGTTAGAGAGGGGATAGGTCAGTCCAGGGAGGACGGACAGGTCAAGGGGGTGGGATGAGGTTAGGAGGTAGGAGATGGGGGTGGGGCTTGAGGTGGCAGGAGGGGATAGGTGGGAGGAAGGACAGATTAGGGAGGCGGGGACAAGCTGGGCTGGTTTTGGGATGCGGTTGGGGGAGGGGAGATTTTGAAGCCTGTGAAGTCCACATTGATACCATTGGGCTGCAGGCTTCCCAAGCGGAATATGAGGTGCTGTTCCTGCAATCTTCGGGTGGTATCGTTGTGGCACTAAAGGACGCCCAGGATGAACAAGTCGTCTGAGGAATAGGAGGGGGAGTTGAAATGGTTCACGATTCGGAGGTGCAGTTGTTTAGTGTGAACCGAGCGTAGGTGTTCTGCAAAGCGGTCCCCAAGCCTCCGCTTGGTTTCCCCGATGTAGAGAAGGCCACAACGGGAGCAGCGGATACAGTATACTACATTAGCAGATGTGCAGGTGAACATCTGCTTGACGTGGAAAGTCTTCTTGGGGCCTGGGATGGGGGAGAGGGGAGAGGTGTAGGGGCAGGTGTAGCACTTCCTGCGGTTGCAGGGAAAAATGCCAGGTGTGGTGGGGCTGGAGGGGAGTGTGGAGCGGACAAGGGGGTCCCGGAGAGAGTGGTCCCTCTGGAAAGCAGATAAGGGTGGGGAGGGAAAACGGTCTTTGGTGGTGGAGTTGGATTGCAGATGGCGGAAGTTTCAGAGGATGATGCATTGGATCCAGAGGTTGGTGGGGTGGTAAGTGAGGATGAGGGGGATTCTGTTTTGGTTGTTATTGCGGGGAGGGGGTGTGAGGGATGAGTTGCGGGAAATGCGGGAGACATGGTTGAGAGCGTTCTCGACCACTGAGGCAGGGAGGTTGTGGTCCTTGAAAAACGAGGACATCTGAGATGTTCGGGAGTGGAATGCCTCATCCTGGGAGTAGATGCGGCGGAGGCGAAGGAATTGGGAATAGGGGATGGCATTTTTGCAGGAAGGTGTATTCTAGGTAGATGTGGGAGTCGGTGGGCTTGAAATGGATATCGGTTTCTCGGTGGCTGCCAGAGATGGAAACAGAGAGGTCCAGGAAGGAGAGAGAGGTATCAAAGATGGTCCAGGTGAACTTAAGGTTGAGGTGGAATTTGTTGGTGAAGTGGATGAACTGTTTGAGCTCCTCGTGGGAGCACGAGGCGGCGCCGATACAGTCATTGATGTAACAGAGGAAGAGGTGTGGTTTCGGGCAAGTATAGCTATGTATGAGGGATTGTTCCATGTAACCTACAAAGAGGCAGGCATAGCTTGGGCCCATGCGGGTACCCATGGCCACCTCCTTTGTCTGTCGGAAGTGGGAGGAATTGAAAGAGAAGTTGTTGAGGGTGAGGACGAGTTCAGCTAAGCAGATGAGGGTGTCAGTGGAGGGGGACTGGTTGGGCCTGTGGGACAGGAAGAAGCAGAGGGCCTCAAATAATTTATTAACATAAATTAAGGCTAATCACCAAACATATGCTCAAAAAGTTAATTTAATTCAGAGAATATGTCTCCCATATTTAACTAAATATTTCAGCAATCAGAATATAAACACAGGAATGTTCTGTCAGTGTGTAAAGGAGAGTCGTAGTGACTTTATCCTGAATAATAGTTTGGTTCTTTCTTACAATGCTAATCATTCCCAGACGATGTGAGTTTATTACCCCATGACCCCGACATTGATCTCTCACCCTAAAGATCTACTGAAGTTGAGAATGAGCAGAAGAGAGAGCAAGAATTTCCTCACACTTGCATACATGTCAATGAGCAACTTCTCGAGAAAGGTCATGTGGCAGGAAAATTGCCCCAGGACATTAATCAAAAATGGCAACTAACCAAGACTGAGTAGATCAGCAAGGCAATTACAGTGTTTACATTTAAATTGTAATCAGTCCATAAAAGCTGTGTGAAAATAACCACCTACACATCTCTTTTAAAAGGTGCAAGCTCAACATTTGAAAGGCTTTGCGTTTTTCTTTAAAGTTACCGTAGTCTTACTTTTGTCTTTGCAAGGCCAATATAATTCAAAGTCTTAGCACATTGTCTAATATCTTTTCTCTCATTTGAATTTAATACAGAATCTTGATCATTGTCTTTATTTATTATTTTAGCATGTTATGGTAATTATTTTTAATGATTAGTTAAAAAGACAAAACGAGTTGTGTTTTGTTCCCAACCAGATGATTTTACCCCATTCACTCTCTTCAGTGAGTAAAGAAAGCTGGTGTGCAGAGGAGGCTTCTTCATGTCCGTTATAATTAAACTCAGTCATCAGTCATTCAGAACAGGCATGTTGTCGACTCACACAGAAATCAAGCACTGATTCTGTACAATGCTCTAGCTATATAAATGGTAAAATTTGCCTTATCTCTGAAACAAACAAAGAGATTTAAAAAGGAAATTGAATAAGTACTTAAAAGCAGGGTTTTGCATTAAGTGCTAGGGTGTGGGACTATTTGGAGAGATATTTTAGTGACCTGCCAGAAGCATGATGGGCCAAGTGGATTCTTTCTGTGCTGTATGATTCTATCATGTTTCTAACTCTTACTGTTTCTAGCAGTTACTGTTACTAATTAAGATTTATTTGAGGCAGTCCGTTGCCACCAATCCTCCTTTGTCGTTGCCTTGAGGCCATCTAGTGATTAGTTGGAGAGCATAAACCTCCATGGAACATCTACAAAAGAGAGACCGTGCTTAGTTAACAAGAAGGTTTATTGTATCATTACAATAAGTATAAATATTGCTAGCATAGTAAGATAAATCTGTTCCCCAATTTAACCCCGCCTACCATCATCTCACTTCCCCTCCCCCAACCATGTCTCAAAAGTTGGAGTAGAACTCCTCGTCTCCCATCTGATAAAGGCCAAACACTGTGGATGCTGGAAATTTAAAACAAACACAGAGAAGGCTGGAGAAACTTAGCAGGCCTGACAGCATCTGTGAAGGATCAACTCTCCACACAGATGATGCCAGACCTTCTGAGTTTCTCCAGCCTTCTCAGTGTTCGTTTCCTTGTTTCAGGCAGTGTGTGAGATCAGTGGAATTGATAGAATCAATGTAATATGGACATTGACTCTTTGAGAACAATTACCTTGTGCAAAAGTTTGTGCCTCTGATGCATTATGTAGAAAACCCACCGTCAGTTTGTGTGCAACAGATTCCCACAAACAGCAACATGCTAGTAACTAGGTAATCTGTTTTCATGATGTTGATTGAGAGACAAACATTGGCCAGGGCACCAGGGAAAACTCTCCTGCTCTTGTCTGAAATGATTCCATGGTATCTTTCATATCTGCCTAAGCAGATCAACGGGATATTGGTTTCAAGTATCATTGCACCAAGAGCACTTTGGACATTACAAGACACTCTTAGTAGAGCTTTGGACTCTGGGCCTTGATTTTCGTGCTTAGAACCTGAACTCAGAAAGTTGTAATGTAGAAGGATGTGTTCTGCCCAACTGATACACAACTAACTTCCATAAATGTATAAATGGCAGAACATGATCACTTAGATTGAATACTTGACTCAGTGTTGCCGACTGAACAAGGTGTTCACTCTTTGATTCCTCTGATGGTGAATACAGTTTCATCCAAACTTGTCCTTGAAATAAATTGCAGATTTCATGTAGTTAGCATCAGCTCTTTGACAGCACAATATGAGATTTAGGAATTCCATCTTCCAGTCCACTGCAATAGGATTTCTCCAGACTTACTGCCTTCTTAGCTCGATCCTTACCTGATTATCACTTTAAAACTCAAAGAGCTCTCTAATTGAATATCTTTGGTAGACACAGTGATGACAATAGCCTGTCAGGGAGGGTGTTATCTTTCCAGTGCATGACAGAACTTCTTGAAGGCCATTCTTTCTGGCTGCAGGCCAGTATAAACCTGGGTGAGTTGAGAAGATAAGGCCAAGGTGATGAATAAATGCAGGATGCTGCATTAAGTCTCGATGACATATGGAGGTTTCTACTAGGAATGAAAAATTGCCTTCCACAAATAATTAGCCCATTTACACAGGTGGATTGCTTTATTAATTTCTTGTCTAGCCATTTTAGCATCTGATGTTTGATTAGGGTTTGAGCTATGGGGAGAGGCTGAATAGGTTGGTTCTGTTTTCCCTGGAGGGGTGACCTCATAGAGGTTTATAAGATCATGAGGGGCATGGATAGGGTGAATAAACAAAGTCTTTTTGACAGGGTAGGGGAGTCCAAAACCAGATGGAATAAGTTTATGGTGAGAGGGGAAAGATTTAAAAGGGATCTAAGGGGCAACATTTTCACGCAGAGAGTGGTGTGTGTAGCTGTCATCTAAGGTGGTGGAAGCTGGTACAATGACAACATTTAAAAGGAATCTGGATGAATAGGAAGGCTCTAGAGGGCTATGGGCCAAATGCTGGTAAATGGAAGTAGATCAGTTTAGGATATCTCATTGGCATGGACAAGTTGAACCGAAGAGTCCGTTTCCATGCTGTTCAACTCTATGATTGCTCCGTTCAAATTTGCAGGCACCATTCAACAACTCATAAATCTTTCTTCCAAGTGATTCTACTGTTCCTTCCTGCTTGTTGACCAACCTGGCAGAAGATTACCCTTTCATTGATCAGGCAGGGCAGGCATCCGAACCCCCAAATCTATACAAGCTCCCAGCCCAAAACAACCCCTCACTATTCTCACTTCTCATTGACAATCATCATACAGCTTCTTCTCTCGTAATACAAACTTCTTCATGAATTAAGGCTATTTGATAGGTGACATGTGAAAATGGCAAAAAAAAATTTTTGAGATAAAGTATTTAGGGTCCTTAAATATTGACAATAAAAGTGACAATTTAACAAACTGTTATACATTTAAGAGATAACAAGGTGTGGAGCTGGATGAACACAGCAGGCCAAGCAGCATCATAGGAGCAGGAAAGCTTGACGTTTCGGGCCTAGACCCTTCATCAGAAATGAGATCATACATTTAAGAGGTCTCTCATTTAAGAGTTCTCCCTTGTGAAACTAGTCTTTCTCTTCTTTTTTCTGTTTCTTCTATGTGATGCTAAACTGTGACAGCAGTAAATCTAAAAGTGGGCTGTCCAATCTCCCGCTCTGACAGCTCAGATGCTCGTTACTGACATCCTCTGGATTTTGGTGCGTAGAGGATCCCTGCCATAAACTGATCCACATGGTCCTGTCCAGAGACAGTCTCAACAATTGCAAGAGAGGACAGTATGTGGCACTCTGACTTAGGAATGGGTGTAAGGGCGAAGGGGTGGAAGTTCTTTGATGAGGGTCCCATGATCTCATGCCATGCGACCATAAGTCATAGGGGCAGAAGTGGGTCATTCAGCCCATCAAGTCTGTTCTGCCATTCAATAAGATCATGGCTGATCTGATAATCCTTAACTCTTCTTTCCTGTCTTCTACCTATAACCTTGATTCCCTTACTCGTTAAAAAGCTGTCTTTTTCAGCCTTGAATATATCTAATGAACCATCCTCAACAGCCCACTGTGGTAAAAATTTCACAGATTCATTGCCTTCTGTGAGAAGAAATTTCTCCTGATTTCTGCATGAATTATGTGACCCCCCTTACTGTTCAAGTATGCCCACTGGTCCTAACCTGTCCAAAAGGGGAAACAACCTTTCTGCATCTACCCACTCCCGTCCCCTAAGAATCTTGTATGTTTCACTAAGATTACCTCTCCTTCTTCTAAACTCTAGTGAGTACAGGCCCAACCTATTCAATCCCTCCTCACTAGACAGTCCCTTGATACCTGGTATCAGCTTACAGAATCTTCTCTGGATTGCCTCCAATGCCAGTACATGCTTCTTTAGATAAGGAGTCCAAAACTGTTCACAGTATTCCAGCTGAGGTGTGCCATTCCCCCATCTTCCCACTTCTGGCATGCCTACATTTGCTCACTAGCCAGGAACTGGAGTACAATATGTTGCACTTACATGACTTCCTCCTTCCTATTTAAAATGTTAGCTCAAATGTAGAGCCCACTAGTGAGAGCCTGGTAGTACTCAGTCGTCTGCCACATCTGATCCTTCAAGCAGGTGGATGCTCTTTCCATAAGGACAGATGTCAGCATAGTGTTCTTAGACATATAGAGACAGCTCTTCTAATCTGTTTCCAATTGTGTGTGATGCCTCTTTAATGCTGACAGAACTTAACATAATTTCAGCCGCTGCTCCAGAATATTCCCTTTCATCAATAGTCCTTGAGGGTCAAGGTCTACATTCAGTTTGGTCTGTCATATGCATCTCTGAAGGGGGCTCTCCATTGTGTGACCCTGTCTCCAACATCTGCCCCTACCCTGCTGTCATGTTTGGTTCAGTAAATATAATAACCTTTCTCCCTGTTCTGGAGACCCCATCAAGTGTGTGTATCTGACCAAGTGGACAGGACGCACAAAGTGTGAGTATGTGACTGCCTATGAGGGATCTTCCCTCCCTCAACACCAGTTCCCAAATGATGCTTGAAGAAGTGTTGTGAGATGAAAGGTATTAATTAGAACTGGCACAATGAAAGTGTTCACAGTCAGCATTGTGTAGCCTTGCCTTATGCTAGTGGTTGCTGACATTGAGCCAACATAATGTTGAGTTCAATTTGGCTTTGCGATATCTAATCTGGCCATCAGGTCTCTGGGTGACTCACATCGCTCCATCATTACATTTCTTGCAGTCTGAGATTGTGTTGGTCTCAAGGGCATCATTTCTAAGGCAGTGTTGATGACAGGATTGCCATCTGCAGTTTTCTGCATTTCCCCGATGCTCTAAACTTCTCTTTACAAAGAAAAAGACTGAAAATTATGTGTGAGAGGAATACACTACATTGAGAGGATTGATTTACATGATTTTTGGAGTGTGACAATAAGGTATAGATTTAAGATGGCAATAAGATCAGGGTGAGCGTGTGATGAATTGCAATTAAGAATTTAAGAATTTTTGTCTTTAAGACAGTTTGTCTTCAAGGGGTCCATGTGTTGCAGATATACAATGGTGTCTCTCTGCCTGGTAGTTATCTGCTGTGGATCTGCAAGCTGCACAGACTCAAAAATTAGTTAGTGGTGACAATGCTTGCTTCATAACTTAAAATGTATTGCACTGTTTTAAATAAACTAACTATCAGAATTATCAAACCCCAACAAACAATTAATTATTTGGCAAGTAGCATTAATATTACATGGTGAACAGCAGCGGTGCTCCAAACTAAACATCATGCTGATAAGAGATAACAAGGTGTAGAACTGGATGAACGCAGCAGGCCAAGCAGCATCAGAGGAGCAGGAAAGCTGACGTTTTGGGCCCAGACCCTTCTTCAGAAAATCTTGGCCTGCTGTGTTCATCCAACTCTACACCTTGTTATCTCAGATTCTCCAGCATCTGCAGTTCCTACTATCATTCTGATAAGGTTGATTGTGCTGGAACAGTCAGGAAGCAAACAGTCCTAGATCACATGGTTGACAAACCTATTTTTTGTGCTATTTTGTACAACCCTCAACAATCTTTATTCATTACAGTACCAGGATGTTGAAGACACAGCTTGCTGGTAAGCAGAAAATTCCAGGCCAGTTTAATGCGCTTGAGAAAATAAAGTGATCAAGATGTGTGCTGGATTGATTAAAAAATACAAGTAAAAGTCAAAGGCAAAGTCAAAACTTCCATAAAATTCTTTAGTTTAAATTGGGACACAGCATATTTCCTAATAGAGTTCAAATTTTTTAAACACTGTTCAGAGCTACAGTTTCTAGATTCAAGAGAGTCCAATGTAAAAAAAGCAAGACATAAGATTTGCTTAGCATTTGGGAATCAAGGCCTACACAAACTTAGCAAGTCAGGATAAACAGCGAAAGAACGAAAAGATCCCCAAAGGTTATGGGCAATATCAGAAGATCAATTCAGAATTGAATTCAATATTTATTTATCCGACTGACATCTGTGATGTTGGGGACCTCAGGGCAAAGCTGAGATGGATCATCCACTCAATATACCTTGCTGAAAATGATAACAAACATTTTCTGCTGACATGTTGCGCTCCCCCATCATTAAATACAGAGCTGTTTGTGGAGCTTTCTCTCCAGTTAGTTACTTATTTGTCCTTTGGCACTCATGACTGGATGTGGCTAGGTGGCAGAGCTCAGATCTGGTATTTTGGTGGTGGGAATCATTGGTTCTGGTTCTTACATGCTGCATCTGCTATTTAGCATGAAAGCGTTCCTGTGTTGTAGTTTCACCAGGTTGACATCTTGTTTTTAGGAATGCCTAGTGCTGGTCCTGATATGCCCTCCTGCACTCTTCATTGAACCAGGGTTGATTCTCTGGCTTAGACAGAAATTGCTGGAGAAACTCAGCAAGTCTGATAGTGTCAATGGAGAAAAAGTAAAGTTATCATTTCAGGTCCGGAACATCCTATTCTGAAGAAGGATCATCAGTCTCTAAACATTAACTCTGCTTTCTCTCCACAGATGCTGCCAGACCTGCTGTTTTCCTCCAGCAATTTCTGCTTTCCTTTCAGGTTTCCAGCAACCACAACTTTTTGGTTTATTTGATTCCCTGGCTTGATGGTTAAGGCAAAATGAGGGATGTGACAGGTCAAATGGTAGGAGATTGTGATTAAATATAACTCTGTGGCTGATTGCAAAAGCACCTCATGAGTATCCAGTGTAAAGCTTCTACATCTGTTCTGAATCTACCTTATCAAGCACAATCGTAGTACCATACAATGTGATGGATGCGGCGATGGAAAGTGGTAGTTATTTCCGCAAAGACTGTGTAAGCATTACTCCTGTGAATGGTGGCCTGGACAGATGCACCTAAGACATGTAGATTGGTGAGGACAACATCAGGTGGGTTTTCCCCTCTTATTGAGTAGACCAACCTGTTTCAGCTTAGTTGGAGGTGTTAATCAGCATAAGGTTTCCTGGACCATGTTTGTCCTGGCATCAATGTTGTGGCCACTCCCTCTTGACTATTTACAACTGTACACTAGAGTTCAGAAAATCCTATGCTCCCCCCTCCCAATTCCGCTCCCCCCCCCCCACACACACACACACAAAACGCACACACACAGAGGACTGAAATGCTCTTGTAGAATATAAAAAATCAGATATTTGTTCCTCAAGCTCTAACCAACTGTTCCTCCTCTTGGAATTTTGTACAAAGCATTGTACAATCCATTCTTAGTTTCATTTAAGACCTCCATCTAAGATATTATTTGACACCCAAACACAAATGAAGAAAATCTACCCATTTAAGAACGATTGCCTCCACCCAGGATTCACCAGGACTTCTTGTGCACATGAGAAACACACAAGGAACCTATTTAAATTACTTAAATGACCTGACCACACAAGATCCAGTGTTATAACTGGTACTAATGTCCCCAGGAGCACTGAGTATGGGCTATTTTTAATGGCACCTGGGGAATTGACCTTGTACTCCTCTTCAGCTTTTCCCAGTCAGGGTATGGCTCGCTGAAATCTCTCATGATTAACATTCTGGCCAAGACCTTCAATTTCTGTAAATTCATTTCCCTTGTGCACCCTCTCCCACCCAGGAGGCTGAAAACAACAACAGCCACTCATTCTGTTTTCTTTACCACTCCTGATTTCAATTTGCATTGTCTCAGCTATACCAGCCAAGTTGCACATATTGCTGATCCCAATAGAGACAATAGGTGGAATCTTCCCAGCCTGTGAAGAATGTGTGCATTGGTGAAAAAGTTGGGAAAATCACGTGAGATGGCTGGCGAAGAATTTCCCAACAATGAGGATGAAATAATCCCATTTTCCACCCAAATATTGAACAGCAAGACAAGATTTTTGCCAGTGAGCAACAAGAGGCCCATTTGTATGTATTAGCTCATTTTAACTGATTAATTCCTTCATGATCTAACCTCATTTACATGCAGCTTCCTAATGGTGATAATTCCTGGCAACTTGGTCCTCCAGGCGTCCAGCTTGACCCCAGGCACTAATATCTCACACCACTCCCCCTCCCCCACTCCATGGCACACCACCCAAGCCCTCGTTTCCACCTGGACCTCCAGACTGCCACTGGCAAAGCAGGATGCCAATTTCTTTTCATCGGGCATCCCTGGGGCAATTGACAGGAACTGTGCAGGGCAGCTGTGGACTGCCAGAACTTGACCGGGTACACACTGGGCTTTAAACATGGTACTGGCACTAGGAATCCCATGAATTAATGGCACAAATCATCTTGAACGATTATGATGTGGTAGGCATCACAGAGACGTGGTTGCAGGGGGTTCAGGACTGGCAGTTAAACATCCAAGGATTTACAACTTATCAAAAAGACAGGGAGGTGGGCAGAGGGGGTGGGGTTGCCTTGTTAGTTAAGAATGAAATCAAATCAATAGCACTGAATGACATAGGGTCAGATGATGTGGAGTCCGTGTGGGTGGAGTTGAGGAACCACAAAGGCAAAAAAACCATAATGGGAGTTATGTACAGACCTCCTAACAGTGGTCAGGACCAGGGGTACAAGATGCACCGGGAAATAGATAGGGCATGTCAGAAAGGCAAGGTCACGGTGATCACGGGGACTTCAGTATGCAGGTGGACTGGGTGAATAATATTGCCGGAGGATCCAAAGAAAGGGAATTCATGGAATGCCTACAAGATGGCTTTTTGGAACAGCTTGTGATGGAGCCCACAAGGGACCAGGCTATTCTGGACTTAGTGCTATGTAATCAGCCAGACTTTATAAAAGACCTTAAAGTAAGGGAACACTTAGGAGGCAGCGATCATAATATGGTAGATTTCAGTCTGCGGTTTGAAAGAGAGAAGGCAAAATCGGACGTAATGGTGTTACAGTAAAATAAAGGTAATTACAAGGGCATGAGAGAGGAACTGACGAAAATCGACTGGAAGCAGAGCCTAGCGGGGAAGACAGTAGAGCAACAATGGCATGAGTTTCTGGGTGTAATTGAGGACACAATACAGAGGTTCATCCCAAAGAAAAGAAAGATTATCCGGGGGAGGATTAGACAGCCATGGCTGACAAAGGAAGTCAAGAAATGTATCAAAGAAAAAGAGACAGCCTATAAAGTGGCCAAGAGCACTGGGAAATCAGAAGATTGGGAAGGGTACAAGAACAAACAGAGGATAACAAAGAGAGAAATAAGGAAGGAGAGGATCAAATATGAAGGTAGGCTAGCCAGTAATATTAGAAATGATAGTAAAAGTTTCTTTCAATACATAAGAAACAAACGAGAGGCAAAAGTAGACATTGGGCCGCTCCAAATTGATGCTGGAAGGCTAGTGATAGGAGATAAGGAAATAGCTGAAGAACTTAATAAGTATTTTGCGTCAGTCTTCACAGTGGAAGACATGAGTAATATCCCAACAATTAAGGAGAGTCAGGGGGCAGAGTTGAGTATGGTAGGCATTACAAAAGAGAAAGTGCTAGAAAAGCTAAAAGGTCTAAAAATTGATAAATCTCCTGGCCCCGATGGGCTACATCCTAGAGTTCTGAGGGAGGTGGCTGAGGAAATAGCGGAGACGTTGGTTGTGATCTTTCAAAAGTCACTGGAGTCAGGGGAAGTCCCAGATGATTGGAAAATCGCTGTTGTAACCCCCTTGTTTAAGAAAGGATCAAGACAAAAGATGGAAAATTATAGGCCGATTAGCCTAACCTCGGTTGTTGGTAAAATCCTAGAATCTGTCGTTAAGGATGAAATTTCTAAATTCTTGGAAGTGCAGGGTCGGATTAGAACAAGTCAGCATGGATTTAGTAAGGGGAGGTCGTGTCTGACAAACCTGTTAGAATTCTTTGAAGAGGTAACAAGTAGGTTAGACCAAGGAAACCCAGTGGATGTTATCTATCTAGACTTCCAAAAGGCCTTTGATAAGGTGCCCCACGGGAGGTTGTTGAGTAAGGTGAGGGCCCATGGTGTTCGAGGTGAGTTACTGGCATGGATTGAGGATTGGCTGTCTGACAGAAGGCAGACAGTTGAGATAAAAGGCTCTTTTTCGGAATGGCAACCGGTGACAAGTGGTGTCCCGCAGGGTTCAGTGTTGGGGCTGCAGCTATTCACTTTATATATTAATGATCTGGATGAAGGGACTCGGGGAATTCTGGTGAAGTTTGCTGATGATACGAAGTTAGGTGGACAGGCAGTTAGTACAGAAGAGGTGGGGAGGCTGCAGAATGATTTAGACAGTTTAGGAGAGTGGTCCAGGAAATGGCTGATGAAATTCAACGTGAGCAAATGCGAGGTCTTGCACCTTGGAAAAAAGAATACAGGCATGGACTATTTTCTGAACAGTGAGAAAATTCATAAAGCCGAAGTACAAAGGGATCTGGGAGTGCTGGTCCAGGATTCTCTAAAGGTCAACTTGCAGGTTGAGTCCATGATTAAGAAAGCGAATGTAATGTCATTTATCTCAAGAGGGTTGGAATATAAAAGCAGCGATGTGCTTCTGAGACTTTATAAAGCTCTAGTTAGGCCCCATTTAGAATACTGTGTCCAATTTTGGGCCCCACACCTCAGGAAGGACATACTGGCACTGGAGCGTGTCCAGCGGAGATTCACACGGATGATCCCTGGAATAGTAGGCCTAACATACGATGAACGGCTGAGGATCCTGGGATTGTATTCATTAGAGTTTAGAAGGTTGAGGGGAGATCTAATAGAAACTTACAAGATAATGCATGGTTTAGAAAGGGTGGACGCTGGGAAGTTGTTTCTGTTAGGTGGGGATGCTAGGACCCGTGGGCACAGCCTTAGAATTAGAGGGGGTCAATTTAGAATGGAAATGAGGAGACATTTCTTCAGCCAGAGAGTGGTGGGCCTGTGGAATTCACTGCCACGGAGCGCAGTGGAGGCCGGGACGTTGAATGTCTTCAAGGCAGAGATTGATAAATTCTCGATCTCGCAAGGAATCAAGGGCTACAGGGAGAGTGCGGGTAAGTGGAGTTGAAATGCCCATCAGCCATGATTAAATGGCAGAGTTGATTCGATGGGCCGAATGGCCTTACTTCCACTCCTATGTCTTATGGTCTTATGGAATTCCTGGCAGTTTTAATATTTCCACCTGTAGCGAATGGCTGAATATGAAGGGGTTGCCATGGAGATAGCGCATAGGTAATGGGTCAAATTTGGAACGATAGTCTGAGAAAACCCACCAGGTTCACAGACAGAAACCTTCCATGAGAAATGAGACTTTGCTGATTTCTGGTAAGATTCAACTCTAGTAACTCAGCCTTAATGAGTGAATTGTCAAATTCTCAAAACACAGTTTAATCTGGCTCACAATTTATGTTTTCCAATGATAGATATCACAGCGTGTGAGTAACCCAAGCTGAGGAGTGATATCCACCATTAAAATTTTTAAGAGGCTGTTATCATGTGATCTTGCCAGAAATGTGAACATAATTCCCTTTACAAGCATCAGGATCTAGGAAGTTCATCATTGAAACACAGTGGCATTGAGAGTCATAGAGTCAAACAGCACGGAAACAGATCCTTCAGTTGAACACATCCATGCCGACCAACTTTCCCAAAGTAAACTAGCCCCATTTGCCTGCTTTTGGCCCATATCCCTCTAAACCTTTCCTATTTGTGTACTTGTCCAGAAGTCTTGTAAATGTTGTAACTGTATGTACATCTACCACTTCCTCAGGCAATTCATTCCACGTACAAACCACCCCCAAGTTGCCCCTCAGGTCCTTTTAAATCTTTCCCCTCTTAACTTAAACCTACGCCCTATAGTTTTGAACTCCCCTACCCTAGGGAAAAAAACTTTGCTATTCATCTTATCTCTGCCCGTTATGATTTTATACAGCTCTAAAAGGTCACCCCCAACTTCCTACGCTCCAGGCAAAAATGCCCCGGCCTATCCAGCATCTCTTTTTAAGTCAAACCCTCCAGTCCCGGCATCATCTTTGTAAATCTTTTCTGAATCCTCTCTTCATTGGAATGGATCAAGGTCAGGAGGGCAGATCTACATAAAGATTCAGTGCTCACAGATGTTTTCTTAGTTCCCTCCAATAAACAGCTGGATAAGACATTTTGTTGTGAGGTTCTTATTTGGAAAGTTTGGAGGTATACAGATGGTGGTGGCACAATGGCTGCTTTAGACTGGACTTCAATTGAGGAAGCCAGTTAATATCATCAGGTTATTGGCACGACATAATGATGCCCATTTAATGAGTTGTTGTAGGCACAATGACCTTCTTCTGCGCCATTGCATTTCTGTGATTCCGTGACTGTAGGTTTTGTATCCTGATATGTTAACCACCCAATCAATGTTTTCATTTGGGATGTGTTTTCATTTTAAACACTGTAAAGCTCAAAGACAGGCATGTTAAATTGCAATGGCAAATTAATCCCAGATCTCACTTACATTTATCCCAGGCCTCTGTTACCCTTACTGCTGATTCTATTAATCATAAGATGTTAAATATTTGTTTCAACATATGTTTCCAATTCTACAAATTTGCTTCCTAAGTTCTTAGCACTGATGTAAAAATATTTGGCTTTTTTCTCTCTCTGTCTTATGTATTCTTTGTTTATTCATTCTGTTTCGTCCTTTTTCCAACAATAAACATTTGTATTTTCCCTTGTGCTCCAGCCACCCCCACTTAGCATGCACTGCAAGGTAAAGGAAAAATATGACAACTAGGAAAAGGGTAAAGATATTTTCAAAAGTAATACAGATTTGACAGTTTACACTTCTTATTGTAGTTTTTCTTTAGAAATTCTGATCCAAAAGTGACATTTTTGGAACAGTTTTCTGTGTATTAGGATCAATTGATGATGCATAAGAGCTACATTTTGAGTTCCTTCATACAGAATCCCTACAGTGTGCAAGCAGGCTATTCAGCCCATTAGTCCACATCAACCCTCTGAAGAGCACCCCACCCAGACCCACCCTCCTACCCTATCCCTGCATTTCTCACACCGAACCCACCTAGCCTGCATACCCCTGGACATTATGGACAATTTAGCATGGCCAATCCACCTAACCTGCATATCTTTGGACAGTGGGAGGAAACCGGTGCACCCAGAACATACACGGGGAGAATGTGCAAACTCCAGATAGGCAATCGCCCGAGGCTGGAGTTGAACTTGGTCCCTGGTGCTGTGAAGTAGCAGTGCTAACCTCTAGGCCACTGAGTTGCCCGTGTGTCCGTAAAGTCAATAAGGGACAACTTGTCATGTCTTAAGACATCTCACTGTGCCTGCTTAATCAGAGTTGCCCCCTCCACCCTATATATGTTTTCACCACGTTATTGAAAGTGCAAGCTTAAACTGTTAGAGTGAGAGAAAGAAGGCACATGGAAACTGGGTGAACTGGGCAACCAAAAAGTTATTCCCTAAACAGCATGCTTCTGCATTGGAAAACAACCACTGGAAGAACTGAGAAGCAGAGTGAATTAAGAGGTATGCAATGAAAGTGAAATAAAGAGGGAAAGAACAATCAGATTCAGGCAGAATGATAAATGAATCAGGAAGAACAAAATCAAGAAGAGAATTTCCCTCAAAAATTTGATGCTGGATGGAGATTTCACACTTGGAGTAGTTAATTTTCCATGCCAGAGAGGTCGAATCAAAGAAATTGGCAATTATCAACTCATTAAAGGAGAACTTTTGCTTATAATTATTCATTCTAAATATCTGAATCAGGATTAGTTGCAAACCTCCATTCCACAGGTTTTGGGCATACATCATATGTATGATGAGGCAGACAATAAGATGAGGTTCTCATAAAGTTATTGGTGGAATGGCACAACTCAGACAGAAGATTTGATTATTGGCACTTAATAATGCATCTGCTTAAGCTGTTGTACATTAATACCAATTTTTCTTTGGCAGCAAAGTCTGGCCCAAAACTTTGAGGTGGACAGCTGTGTACTTATAATTACTATTGGTTTCCATATTAGGGGCGGCATGGTGGCTCAGTGGTTAGCACTGCTGCCTCATAGCACCAGGGGCCTGGGTTTGATTCCACCCTCGGGCAACTGTCTGTGTGGAGTTTGCACGATCTCCCCATGTCTGCGTGGGTTTCCTCCAGGTGCTCCGGTTTATTCCCACAGTCCAAAGATGTGCAGGCTAGGTGGATTGGCCATACAAAATTGCCCATAGTGTTCAGGGATGTGTAGATTACATGGGTTTGGGGAATGGGTCTGGGTGGGGTGTACTGAGGGTCAGTGTGGACTCATTGGGCCAAAGGACCTACTTCCACATTATAGGGATTTTACTCTATGCAGAAGATAATGCAACCGACATTTGAATAAATACAAATGCATCTTATATCTCAGTCATGTAATGCTAATCTGCATTCCATTGATTGCAGCTCAGAAGCCTTTTCTTTATATATTTTACATAATTCTAAATCAGAGTGCTTTTAAAGATTTTTGTATCCATTAATTCAATTAAGATCCATGACTACAAGAAAACTATTTTGTTTCTTTGGAAGTAACATCAATACTTTTCCCTTTCAAAATGCTGGTAAGAAATCTGAAGTAAATTTTATGTAAACTTTGTTTCCTGCACAATGCATTGAGAGTTAAAAATGTCTTTTCACACAGGTCTTTTCACTGGTCACACTGAATGGAATGCTCCATGCAAACCATATTCCCAGAGCAGTTTTTCATTGGCAGAGAATTCATTGTTAACTTCAGCCAAGAAAAACGCACAGCCATTAACTACAGTGTATATGTTTCCTACAACCCAGAGGAAAAGTCATAAACAGATGTCTCTGTTTATGTTGTAAGTTTTGACTTAAGTTCTGTTTCACTTGACCTCCAAACTTCTCCCAAGCACAACCTCTCTTTGAGCAAGCCATAAATATTAAACTGGAGTGAACTCAGCTTTCATATGGAGATAATTGAATTATATGATTAACTCTAAAAAAGACAGTTCCTTCCTTTTTTTATTCTTATGTTTTCTCCCCTTCTTCAAAGGCCAGATGGGCTATCATAACAGGGTAAAGCACATTTTGTGGTAGCAGTGTAAACAAATGAATAAGAAATATATTAGAAACTTATGTGTGAAACTAAGTTATTACATTGTTAAAAACATAGGCGGTTATTCAATCCTTTATGCCCATGCATAATCTCTGCAAGAGCAGCCCAGCTAATCTATTCCTCTGCCCATTCTGTGGACCTGCAGGTTCTTTTCTTCAGCTGTTTACACAATAGGTCTTTGTAGGATAAGGAAAAATTACAGGGAATGCTGCATGCCCCGCATCCAAGCCAACCAGACACCCCAGAAACAAATCACAATTACAGAAACGACCTCTCATGTTGCCACATTTGAAAGCAGCCTGCAACTTTCTAGATATTCCAGAGGCACAGACTCGGAGGCCAACCTGAAGTGACCAGCACCAAGGTCAGGTCACAAACTATACAGCGAAGCAAAACATGACTAAAGCACGTTTGTAACTAAAATATACTGATAAGTAAAAAGGGGAATCAGAATACTGCACAGTAAATTCAAGTATAATTTTTCCTTTGGACAAAGAAAGTTGACGATCTGAAAGCCATTCTGAAGATTATTCAGTCATTTTCTTTTAAACCAGGAGCAAAAGGTAAGGCCTGCACTGAACCATCATTTTGTGTTTGCCATCTACCGACAAAACAGAAGAAATCATTTACAAGTAGCGAAGTAATTAAAGAAGCAATGAGTGTGGGTGTTGACTCTTTATTCAAAAACTTTGTAAACAAAGAAGAAATAATAACGATAATACACAGCACATCACTTGGTGCTTACACAGTAGCAAGATGAGTGGAATCTTTGTCCAAAGAAATATCCAGCAATTACAGCAGGACCTGAAGGACTATGCATGCTTCTCACTGCAGTTTGATGAAATGGTGGACGTGACTGAACAGCCAGCTTATTGCTTTTTTGTGCATGATGTTTAAGGACATAAAACTAAAGACCATCCCCTCACTCTTTGCTCCTTAAAGACTGAACAAGAGGTGAGGATATCTACAACAAATTCAAAAGGTACATGTTGTGAAAGCATTCCAATCAGGAAACTGGCTTCTATCACAACTGATAGTGCACTAGCATACTTGGCACAAATATGGGGTTTTGTTGCATTTTGCAGAAACAATCCTGATTTCCCCTTCCTTGATTAATCATAGAGTCCCTACAGTGTAGAAACAGACCCTTTGGCCCAACAAGTCCACACTGACTCTCAGAGCATCCCACCCAGAACCATTCCTCTCTAACCCACCTAATCTAGGCATCCCTGGACACTATGGGCAATTTAGTATGGCCAATCCACCTAGTGTGCACAGCTTTGGACTGTGGGAGGAAATTGGAGCACCTGGAGGAAGCCCATGCAGACATGGGGAGGATGTGCAAACTTCACACAGACAGCTGCCCGAGGGTGGAATTGAATCTGGGTCCCTGGCACCATGAGGCAGCAGTGCTAACCACTGAGCCACTGAGCTACCATGCCACCCCTCTTTATTAATTACCTCTGTATAATTCACCACAGCATGTACTAGTAAATAAAGTAACGGACTTTTCTCGTGGAATGAAAGTTGTTAAGGTCATAAACTCGATTCGAGTAACAGCTCTTCAGCACTGCTTGCTTAAATCCTTATTCAACAAGCTGATACTTGCAATGAACTAATCCTCATGCTGTTCTATAAGGAGGGTTAAGTCAAGCAAAGGTCCTGCAAAGATTTTTTAAATCTGACATCTAAAATCATCACCTTTCTTACATCAAGTAATGAAGAGTGCAGTGAGCCATTGGACTTTGGGTTCCTTATAGACATTATATCAAAACTGAACTAGCTGATTGGAGAATTGAAGGGAAAGGTCAAAGATTTAGTACACCTGAACAGTGCAGTGAATGCATTTGAATTGAAACTGGATCTGTGGTATTCCCAATTAAAAAACTAAGATGGTGCGACACTTTTAATGTAGAAGATACTAAAGCCCATGGTCCCAGAATACGAGCCCAGGTTTCTGAATTGTTAATCCAGTGTCATTATCACTACACCACCACAATTTCAGAATCCAAACTTGTAATACCTGATAGAAATATGATAAAATATAAATCAGTTTACATTATAAAATACCTTGTTCTATTTCAAATTATATTTTATGACCAAGTGTCCCATTTTCCATAAGATGTGTCCTACTACGTTTGGATAAAGCAAACATTTCTGATAATTTCTATTATGTTAGCACAAGTTTACAACTTTTGAAAAAGTACCACAATAAGTATGAACGTTTAATTGATTGAGGCACTGCTCAGGTTGTTTTTTAAACTGATCATGCTGGATTTAAATACAGCTTCCCTTCTATCAGAATTTAAAATATAGCTTGCTATATAGTATATGTGCTATAGGGAAAAATGCCAGACTTACAGATTGTAATCTTTTATCACATAGTGAGATATTACTGCAGTCTCACTACTCTTTCGAGCTGCATGAGCTCCTTGTTAGACAATTCCTCTCCATGAGATTCCGGTACTTAAAATTGTAACATGTTGAACACCTTGTTTGATTTTGTCATAGGTTGCTCTCAGTTTTAGGGAATAGCCCATGCAGTCTAGTTATATCAACTGTTCATCCTCCTGTTTGAAAAATGCTTTAAACATCCAATTTCCCTGCTAGAAAGATGGTTTTCTTTGATCTCTTAGCAACTGCATTTTCACGACCACCACTTTTGAGGTTTCTCTGGCTCATGTTCAAAAGGAATGGCAGCTCTAAATCACAACAGCAGAATAATGAACTTTAAGATGGCACATATGCCTTGCCTGCTTGCTCATTAACTTCACCATGGCTCCTGCACCTGTTGCAACAGGTAGTGTTACAAATGATGTGTATTTAATGACTCCTGCAGATCGCACCAAAGGACAGTTACACCTGAGATGGAGGTCACATGACTACAGCAGACCAACCTGTACAGCGAGTACATCTGCATTTTTCTAATTTTTTTCCATTTCTCCCTTTTCATAATAAAATGAATGTATTATGAATGCTAGGACAAGAGGGCATAGCCTCAAGGTTAGAGGGAGCAGATTTAGGACTGAATTAAGAAGGAACTTCTTCACCCAGAGGGTTGTTAATATATGGAATTCCTTGCCCAGAGAAGAAGTTGACGCTACTTCAGTAAACGTTTTTAAAGCTAAGGTAGGTTTTTTTTGAACAATAATGGAATTAAGGGATACGGTGAGAGCGCAGGTAAGTGGATCTGAGTCCACAAAAAGATCAGCCATGATCTTATTGAATGGCGGAGCAGGCTCGAAGGGCCGGACGGCCTACTCCTGCTCCTAGTTCTTATGTTCTTACTATCATTTGCAATTCCAAGTAACATAAATTGCACAAAATATGTGATTACAAGAAAGTTACCATTCATTAACAAAGCAGTGCATTAAATCCAGTCTGTTCCACGTCCATCAGCCTCCATAAATTTATTTGTGCATAATCTTTAAATTGTGCTGTTGCTCTGGTAACTTATGCTACTGATTAATTTCTGGTGCTGGGGAATGATGGACCTCTAGGACTGGTTGCATTCTGTACTCTGTACTTGTGGTGAGATGAGTTCTTCCTGATCTGCTGCCTGTAGTGAAGATACAAATTCCCTAGCTGTACATAGATATCTGCAGTTGTAATGATATATTGCACATATGATTGAGGTGAAACGTGCTCCCCATAGCTCTCAGTGAGCTGACTTTTGCTGAGAGCATTCAATGTTTGCATTCTGACTGGCTTTCCACTGCACAGTCTGAGAAGTGACTTAACAGTTTTATCAAATTGAAATTTGACTTTGTAATTTTACCTTGGTTTCGTCACTTAAGCCTGTTGGTAATTCTTTTAGAAGAGTTTACTGGCTGTGATGTTTCTTAGTTCTTGAACTAGACTACTTAATTAATTCTTGAGCTAGACTACTTTCTGCAGCTTCAGTAGGTCCAATACTCCAATAAAGGATTGCCTTGTTTAACTCTGTTGATTTTGTTCAAATTCTTTATCATCCCTTTGCATTCCCACTTCAGCCTTTTAGTTTAACCAGGTATATAGCGTAGTGTCGATGTATGGTTTTGAATTTCCCAAAGTGGCTGAATTTTTCTCTAGTGAATTGAAGGCCATTACCACATATCACAATATCTAGAATACCATAAATAATTGATGTGTGATTTCAAGCTTTCTACAATTTCATTAGTAGTCATTGATGTCAGATAGTCAAACTCCCAGTAGTCAGAATAATAGTTAACAGTGCCAAGATATTCCGTTCCATTGACAGCAAAGGTGAGCACTCCAATCTTCATCCATGGTGTGGCCAGGATGTCAAGTGTAATAAGCAGCCCTCTAGCTCACATTGCTTAGTATTTGTTACAAGCACTCCATTGGCTGATGTGGGCCTTAATTTCATGCTTGGCCAATAGAACACTTTTCTTGCTGTCCTCAGACAAGGCCCAATTCCATGATTGCTTACATGGATGTAGTTCAGTATCAGTTTCCTCATCGCCTTATAGATAATGACACTCTTTGTCTAAATACAAGATATCATCTTGGCCTATCACTTCATCCCTGAATGCTCCCATATAGCAACAGATGTATCCTTGATGCTTGTAGGCACAGAGGAATGAATGTGAGTCCTTTGCTGAGGACTAACCATTCATCCTCAGTGAGGGGGAGGTCTGGGGGGGATGGTGAATACCCTTCAGGGTGTGGGGCTGGGGTTGGGTGTAGGGCTGGAGCTGGGAGTAGGGGTGGAGACTGTGCTGTATTCCTCCAGCTCCACACTATATTGACTCTGACTCCAGCACCTGCAGTTCTTGCTATCTCTCCTTGATGCTTACAGGCTAAGATCTCATCATTCTTCTCTCAGTATTAGGAGAGTTGCATGTTGTGTAGTTTGCTTGATTTAATGAAGACACTTCTCTTTTAGATTCAGTTTCTCTGCTAAGTTAATGGCTTGTAGAATATGTCAGCCTATGATTTTCATTAATTCTGAAGATTTCACACTCTGTATTAGTATCCTCAACTTTCTTTATAGAGGGTGCTGTTCTCAACAGCATGTTGGCTTTGCACAGCTACTGCCCTTGCTTGTATATCATGCCCAGATGATATCTCCACAAATCAAGTTATAGTTTTGCAGACACATTGGTAGATAGACAAATAGAAGTAAGATACTTGGAAATGGTTTGTGGTCAGACTCTGCTGTCACTTTCTCTCCCTTGCAGGCATTGATTAAATGCTCACAACACAAAGCCAGGCACTCTTTCCAAATCTGAGCATAGCATTATTTAGGTTGCATGAACGTATTGAAAGCAAATGCAACTCGTTGTCCTTCCTGCATAAGGGTTCTTCCAAGATCTGTCTCACCAGCATCATACTAGAAGGTGATTCTCATCTCACCATTAGACTTTGGATGGAAAATTGGAATTTTTCCTCGATGCTGACTGATTTTCCCAACTGACTCACTATTGCTCATGCTGTTCAAGGGCTGGGAAAATGCAATCTAATGGCACCAATTCAATCACATTGTCTGATGTTGCCAACAAGTGCAATAATGTGACAGTGCTGCTCATATTGATGATACACCTAGGCAGGGACAACCAAACCTTACATTAAAACAGGGGTTGCAACCTTAATTAGGGCAAGAGAGCAAAAACAAACAAAAACAACAGTAAATTGAAACAACTTTCAATTAAATATTAAATTATGTGAAGCAAGTCTTCCTCTATAAAATATTCCTGAAGCATTAGAACTTTCTGATATTTAACTTAATTTAACAAATATTTTCAATTTTTTAATCTTGTTTTAAGATTAACCTTGCTTTGCAAAGCTATTAGCAGTTTAACCTTAGTTGATTACATGCTGCCTCAAATAGTGGCACAGTGGAGATATTTATGGTACTGCAGTAGTATTCCAGAGCAATGAGTTCAAAGCCTAGGTCATGATCGATTGGAAATATTTCAATTCAGTTTAACAACAAAATTCAAGGAATAGAACGCCAGGCTGGAATTTTATTATTCTGAGTGGGATCAGAGGTAGCATGACAAAACAACATGGTTATGAAGTAGTGCAACCAAAAATCCTGTCTCCATTCCACTCTCTGCCATTTTACCAAAGGCAGGAAAGGGACTGGGATCTCAACATCCTGTTCCAATTAAAGAAGCTAATTCAAACAACTTAATTTGATTTAATTTTTACAACTGAATCTAATTTAAATAACACACTTAAAGTTGAAGATATCCAATATTTTCACCTTATGTCACAATGGATGTTAACTTGGCCTGCACAATGGGAACAATGTGAACTGGGGTCAATGTTAAGAGATAAAAGGTACTGCAGATGCTGGAGAATCCGAGATAACAAGCATGGGGCTGGATGAACACAGCAGGTCAAGCAGCAGCATAGGAGCAGGAAAACTTGACGTTTCGGGCCCAGACCCTTCATCAGAAATGGGGGAGGGGAAGAGGGTTCTGAAATAAATAGGGAGAGAGGGGGAGGCGGATAGAGGATGGATAGAGGAGAGGATAGGTGGAGAGGAGGCAGACAAGTCGAAGAGGTGGGGATGGAGCCAGTAAAAGTGAGTGTAGGTAGTGGGGTAGGGAGGAGATAGGTCAGTCCAGGGAGGACGGACAGGTCAAGGGGGCGGGATGATGTTAGTAGATAGGAGATGGGGGTGTGGCTTGAGGTGAGAGGAAAAACAGGTTAGGGAGGTGGAGATGAGCTGGGCTGGTTTTGGGATGCGGTTGGGGGCAGGGAGATTTTGAAGCTTGTGAAATCCACATTGATGCCATTGGGCTGCAGGGTTCCCAGGCTGAATATGATTTGCTGTCCCTGCAGCCTTCGGGTGGCATCACTGTGGCGTTGCAGGAGGCCCAGGATGGACATGTCATCTGAGGAATGGGAGGGGGAGTTGAAATGGTTCGCGACTGGGAGGTGCAGTTGTTTGTTGCGAACTGAGCGCAGGTGTTCTGCAAAGCGGACCCCAAGCCTACGCTTGGTTTCCCCGATGTAGAGGAAGCCACAACGGGTACAGCGGATGCAGTATACCACATTGGCAGATGTGCAGGTGAACAGGACGAGGACGAGTCCAGTCCCTATATACCTGTATTCCCCATGCTGATGGCCTAAAGGCCCTCCGCTTCTTCCTGTCCCGCAGAACGGACCAATCCCCCTCCACCGACACCCTCATCCGCCT
>JAHRHZ010000097.1:4967373-5012304 GCA_024137785.1 Ginglymostoma cirratum | reverse complement strand
GTATACCACATTGGCAGATGTGCAGGTGATCATCTGCCTGATGTGGAAAGTCTTCTTGGGGCCTGGGATTGGGGTGAGGGAGGAAGTGTGGGGGCAGGTGTAGCACTTCCTGCGGTTGCAGGGAAAAGTGCCAGGTGTGGTGGGGCTGGAGGGGAGTGTAGAGCGGACAAGGGAGTCGCGGAGGGAGTGGTCCCTCCGGAAGGCAGATAAGGGTGGGGAGGGAAAAATGTCTTTGGTGGTGGGGTCTGACTGCAGATGGCGGAAGTATCGGAGGATGATGCGTTGGATCCGGAGGTTGGTGGGGTGGTACGTGAGGACGAGGGGGATTCTTTTTTGGTTATTGTTGCGGGGACGGGGCGTGAGGGATGTGTTCCGGGAAACGCGGGAGACACGGTCGAGGGCGTTCTCGACCACTGTGGGGGGGAAGTTGCGGTCCTTGAAGAATGAGGACATTTGAGATGTGCGGGATTGGAATGTCTCATCCTGGGAGCAGATGCGGCGGAGGCGAAGGAATTGGGAATAGGGGATGGCATTTTTGCAGGAGGGTGGGTGGGAGGAGGTGTATTCCAGGTAGCTGTGGGAGTCCGTGGGCTTGAAATGGACATCTGTCTCTAGGTGGTTGCCCGAGATGGAGACAGAGAGGTCCAGGAAGGAGAGAGAAGTGTTGGAGATGGTCCAGGTGAACTTCAAGTTGGGGTGGAAGGTGTTGGTGAATTGGATGAACTGTTCGAGCTCCTCGTGGGAGCATGAGGCGGCGCCGATGCAGTCATCAATGTAACGGAGGAAGAGGTGGGGTTTAGGGCCAGTGTAGGTGCGGAAGAGGGATTGTTCCACATAACCTACAAAGAGGCAGGCATAGCTTGGGCCCATGCGGGTACCCATGGCCACCCCCTTTGTCTGTAGGAAGTGGGAGGAATTGAAAGAAAAGTTGTTGAGGGTGAGGACGAGGCGGATGAGGGTGTCGGTGGAGGGGGATTGGTCCGTTCTGCGGGACAGGAAGAAGCGGAGGGCCTTTAGGCCATCAGCATGGGGAATACAGGTATATAGGGACTGGACTCGTCCTCGTCCTGTTCACCTGCACATCTGCCAATGTGGTATACTGCATCCGCTGTACCCGTTGTGGCTTCCTCTACATCGGGGAAACCAAGCGTAGGCTTGGGGTCCGCTTTGCAGAACACCTGCGCTCAGTTCGCAACAAACAACTGCACCTCCCAGTCGCGAACCATTTCAACTCCCCCTCCCATTCCTCAGATGACATGTCCATCCTGGGCCTCCTGCAACGCCACAGTGATGCCACCCGAAGGCTGCAGGGACAGCAAATCATATTCAGCCTGGGAACCCTGCAGCCCAATGGCATCAATGTGGATTTCACAAGCTTCAAAATCTCCCTGCCCCCAACCGCATCCCAAAACCAGCCCAGCTCATCTCCACCTCCCTAACCTGTTTTTCCTCTCACCTCAAGCCACACCCCCATCTCCTATCTACTAACATCATCCCGCCCCCTTGACCTGTCCGTCCTCCCTGGACTGACCTATCTCCTCCCTACCCCCCTACCTACACTCACTTTTACTGGCTCCATCCCCACCTCTTCGACTTGTCTGCCTCCTCTCCACCTATCCTCTCCTCTATCCATCCTCTATCCGCCTCCCCCTCTCTCCCTATTTATTTCAGAACCCTCTTCCCCTCCCCCATTTCTGATGAAGGGTCTGGGCCCGAAACGTCAAGTTTTCCTGCTCCTATGCTGCTGCTTGACCTGCTGTGTTCATCCAGCCCCATGCTTGTTATCTCGGGGTCAAAGTTCCTTCTGGTGCCTCCCAGAACCTTTCCTGTACCACTTCAATGCTTTTTCTGTAAAGGCCCTATTTAAAGCTGCATGCCTGGGACTCTTTGCAAAGCAGGGGGAAACCTATTAAAAAGGTCAAAATCGTGCTCTGATAATGTCATACCCATTTCCGCTGCATTTTAATTCAAACTGTAGAAGTTCTACCTCTGGACTGAACAACAAACCTGAATATAACTAGTGAGTAAGAGTTCCTAAAGCTCCCTAAAAGCAATGTTACGAAATAGAGCACTCAACTGCAGCTCCTTAGTCGCAGGGTGTTTTGCTGTCGATATGAGTAGAAATACTTCCTGCTCCCGGATCAGGATTCCTAAATCTAAGATCACTTTGCTTGGACTGTGATGGGAGACTTTCCTGCTTCTTTCTTCAAGATACAGCACACAGGGAGAGTAAACCTTTTGCCAACAGTCTTCAAATCTTTTGTAGTCTGAATCTTTGTGACAACTGTTCCTCCCAGGGTTCCAACAAGGAATAACTGATTATGACTCCACCAACAAGCAGCCAGTTATAGAACTATGGAAACATTACAGCACAGAAAGAGACCATTTACCCCAACATGCCTACAGTAACTAAATAAACTGGTTGCCCTTTCTAATCCAACCTACCAGCACTTAGTCCATACCCTTGCAGGTTATAGCATTTCAGATGCAGACCCAGGTTCCTTTAAAATGAGTGGAGGATTTCTATCTTACCCACCAAACTGTGCAACACGTTGCAGATATCTACTATCCTTTGGAGCAAAAGATTTTCCTCATGCTCCCTCCAATCCTTTGAGCAATCATAGCAAAGCTGTGTCCCCAGTAATTGATTTCTAATAGGGCAAATTAGTCTTCCCTGTCCACTCTATCCAAAACCCCATTGTGTTGTACACCTCAATATATTCACGCATTAGTCAAGAAAACAGCCCCTGCTTATCCAATCTTTCCTCATAGCTGCAGTTTTCAAGTCCAAGCAACATTGTTCAAAATCTCCTCTATACTCTCTCCACAGCAATTATGTCCTTCTTATTTGTTTAATATTTGTTTGCTTAATGTATTGTCACTTGTATCTAGGTACAGTGAAAAGTGGATAATGTCACCACATTCCAGCGCCATCTTGGAATACAGAATAAATTACTGACTAAATCGTACAAATGATGAAAACTGAATAAATTAATATTAAATTGATATTAGAAAACTGAAGCAGCTTTAAAAATTGTAATGTGACCTGAACTGTACACAAAACTCCAGATATGGCTTCTCTAGTTCCAACATTTCATTTCTGCTCTGGAATTTAATATCTTGCCCAATGAAGGACAGTATCCCATTTGCTTTCTTTAACATCATATTTACCCATCCACCATTTTCAGAGAATTTTGGGAATCCACTCAAAACGTCCTTCACTTTCTGTACACCTCTCAATGCTTTCCCATTATTATGTATTTGCTTTGTTTGTCCCCCTCAACTACATAACCTCACCTTTTTCCTGATCGATTTCTATTTGCCCAATAGTTGTTTCATGAAAAAAGGTTTCCAAACACTTCTGCTCCTACAGGTGGGGGCTGAGTAATGTTGGAACTGGGTTTCTGTTCCATGTGTTTGTCTCTAGAGATATTTTGCAGTAACAGACTCGAGCCTATGTAGGGCTGTGCAGGCAGCTGTACTCGGCTGCACCTCAGTAATATTTGTGTGGCCTGGTCTTGAGAGAGTAGAGAGATGATGAGTATAACTTTGTGTTCTTGTTTCACATTAAAGCTCTGTCATTGCAGGTGACATTGTTGATGCACCTTTAGCTATCTCTGACAAGATGTTCTTGCTGATGGCCTTGGGAATGCTTAAGAAATAATCTCCTTTCTCACTTTCACTTCCTTCTCCGGGATCTCTGGGATGCATCAAGAAAGGGAGGGCTAACCATGTGACTTATCTGTTGTTAGCTGGAAAAAGCATGCTAAGGATGGCAACGTGCTTTAAGAGAACATCACTGCTTTAAGTAGAGTTGGGAAATGCACTGGAAACTGTGTCTGTTACATGGGTGGGCAGCAGGCAATTGAAGGGCGGCATGGTGGCTCAGTGGTTAGCACTGCAGCCTCACAGCACCAGGGACCTGGGTTCGATTCCACCGTCAGGCAACTGTCTGTGTGCAGTTTGCATATTCTCCCCAGGTCTACGTGGGTTTCCTCCCATAGTCCAAAGATGTGCAGGTTAGGTGGATTGGCTGTGCTAAATTGCCTGTAGTGTTCAGGGATGTATAGCTTAGGTGGGTTATAGGGGGACAGGGCTGGGTGGGATGCTTTGGGAGTCAGTGTGGACTTGTTGGGCCAGGGGGCCTGTTTCCACACTACAGGGATTCTATAAGAAGGGGAAGCTGTCCATCTGCTACACTGTTATGTATGGACAACATGTATAAACATTCCTGTGTTTCTATCTGCAGTTGCCAGGGGTTTAGTACAGCACTTAATGTTTCTAATCATCTACAACAATCTAGAGGAATGTAGATGTTGTTGTTACAGCTGTTCCATACAAAGCAAATTTGTGAGCATAGAGAAGAGGCAAATATTTACTCCTCTCTGTAGATTACAAGAAAGGTCTACTGCCAGGAGACCCTGCAACTAGCTAGTAAAAGCTTCAGTTTGTACTTTTTAAACATGTATTTACATATTATTTTAACAAATGATTTCTCCTCTCTGTTAGATCTCTCTAAGCAAGCAACATTCTATCTCTAAAATGGCACACAGACCTCCACCAATCCTACACTTGACCAAGTACGAGGGGCTAGTGTTGAATGATCTAGAGTGATTTGCCCTCCCAGTTTTCCTATGTCACTATTAGGATGGGCCTCACTGCCCACTTAACCCCACCGTGATGTGGTTAATACTGGGAACACATTGCTGGTCATTCTGATATTGAGCAATTTGGCCAATATTGACTCAGCTCCCATTGTATCTGTCTCTGAAAGTTTTAATTTCTATTGTAAGGGAGAAACATGGAGTAGGTCGCCGAACCAATATTGCCTGTTTTATACTATCAGGCACTGTTAAAATTCCTGCCATTATGTCAGGAATTTATAATATAAGCAAATATTTGAATACAATTCTTTGCTTTACCATTGCTACCAGGACAGAGATTTCCTTTCTTCTGTTTACTAATATTGAAGTTTATTTTTTATACACCGCATACAGGCCATGGGTTGTAATTAATAGTGTTACAGACTATTAGAGAACTTTCAAATACATTCTATTGTCTAGGAAGGTGTTTGACCTGGACACCCTGCAGTAAGGCATGATTCATAACATGTTTATGTTTGAATCATGGCAGAATCTGACACTTACTTTTCAACATGCAAAATGAAGTTTATAACTTCCTGATCCTATATTTACATGGGGTGTCCCGTTTGAAGGAAAAAATTTTATCCTTTTTATGCCTTTAAAATTAAAATTAGTTTCTCCTTTTGCTTTCTTTCTACTTCCTCTGTAAACTTTAGTCACCATGTGTCCTCCTCCAGTTGGGTGGGAGCTACACTGAAGCAAAACTTTCCCATGGCTGCTGCCAACATTATAAAGGAGGGAAACTGAAATCATTGGTTCTTGATGGCACTTTTTTTTCAAATACTTTTGCTTGACAGATGCCTCAGATGAGTGCAAGGCTGATCTCACTTTAAAGACATACTGAAGCGACAAGCAGTCCTGCATCTCTAACCATTTCCTACTAGAGACAACTATACAATGGATTACACACATTTTCAAACAACTTTTAAAACAAAATTAAGTGTTGCAGGCACCATTCATCCATTTCACTTCTGTTGGTGTGATATTTAATTAGCTTGAGTATTTTGACTGTCCCTGCAGCACAAAACAACTCCTAACTTGGACTAAATTGAGAATCCCACTTACAAGTTCTGCAGGTTGCCTATTTACGTAAAGGGGTACCGCTGAAGTTATTTTGAAGAAGAGCAGAAGGAGCATTATTCTGCATGCTATGTTCTATGTTCTATGTTCTATGAACCTCGAATGTCTCATGTTGACACTGAATATGCAAAGATGTTCTCATCCCCAACTTTAACATCTGACATTTTCAATCTTTACAAAAAAATGCAATTTTGAAAAATAATTATTTTTATTCCTTTCTGCTTTCTGATTCGCTCCATCATGCCACATTTTCTAGCTCAGGAAAGCATCAGAAAAAATGCTAATTAATCTGATTGGTAGGAGCTCATAATAAATTGCTATGTGGTTTCCTTCTATTCCTGTGCAAGAACTCGAGAACACCATTCACCATTCGCTCCTCAACTGCCCAACAGAAATTGGGAATTCACTGTGCTATGCCATAGGATCTGGATTTTCCAATATGTTTAAACCAATAACCTGCTAGCATTATAATTGGAAATATAAGAAATTAAGAGAATTACCCTTCATCCTATTCCTCTGTAGCATGGCAGGTTGGAACACTATCGTGCAGGTCAGTAGGTGACCTTTCTAATAATAGGTTTTGAAAACGGTCAAAAATATATAGTATTGTAATTATATTATTTGGTATTAGTATCAAATGTGCTAGCTCATTTATTTGAAAATTCACTGTTTCAATAGAACAAGTGAGAAGCAGGATGTAATTAAAAGATATAAAGTTTAGAGAGTATGTGAAAAAGGAAATTAGAGATACAAACAGCATATGAGAACAAACTTGTAGCTAAGGTAATAATGAATCCCAAAGTCTTCAACAGGCATATAGCCAATAAAAGGATAGTAAAAAGGAAGAGTGGGGTCAATAAGGGACCAAAAATGGGATCCATGAATGAATGCAGAGGGCATGAGCTGAGGTACTAAATGAATACTTTGTAGCTGTCTTCAATATAGAAGAAGATGCTGCTAAAATCAGTGAAAGATGAGGTAGTTGAGATGCCAGATGAGTGTAGAATTGATAAAGAGGAATCATTGGAAAGACTGGCTATATTTAAAAGTTGATGAGATGCAAACACTGGATAAGAAATATCCAAAGGATGACAGAAGTAAGTGAGTAAGTTACTCGAGGTAGGATCATAATCTTCCAATCCTCTTAAGATACATAGGTGGACCAGAGGACCAGACAATGCTACACCATTGTTCAAAACAGGGTGTAAGGATGTATGAAAGCTAGGTCTATCAGCTCAACTTGAATGATGGGCAAGCTTTTAGAAATAGTTAACTATAACAAAAGTAAAACTAATAGCCGTTTTAACAAATATAAGTTAATTAAGGGAAGGTAGTAAGGATTTATAATAAGGCAAACGATGTTTAAGTAACTTCAGCGAGGTTTTTTTTCATTAGATAACTGAGAGACCTGATGAGGGTAAAATGATTAATGTTTTACACATGGATTTTCAAAAGATATTTGATAAAGTGTCCATTATAGAGTGCCCACTCAGCAAAACCAAAGACAATGGAGTAAGAGGACTGATGGTAGCATGGATACAAAGTTGGCTTAGTGAAATGGTCAGAGAATAGTGAAGTGTGGTTGTTTGTTGGAACTTTTGAGACAGCAGAGTTCACAGATATCATTCCTGGAACCACTGCTTTCCTTTATATACATTTATGGCCTAGACCTGGATGCACAGGACACTATTTCAAAATTTGCAGATGGCACAAAATTTAGAAGAATTGTAAATGATGAGGAGGGTAGTGACAGACTTCAAAAGACATAGAGAAGCTAGTGAAAGAGTTGGATTTTGCAGGATTAAATTTAATGCAGTAAAGTGAGTTTTTTTTTATAAACAGCTAAATTATAGGCAGAGCAGGAACAGACAGTCCAGGGCTACATGTGCACAAGTCATCAAAGGTAGCAATTTGATTTAGAAAGTGGTTAAAGAAGGCATACAGGATTTGAATTTTGAAATAGACGCACAGGGACAATTTTCCCAGGCAGTGGAGGTAGATTTGAAGGCAAGGTTACCATGAAAATTGAAAAATATGCAATTAGGCCTATATTCTGATGTATTCTGTCTCCTAAGGATTCTGGAGGGTGAAGTTGGGAACATACATGACTAAGGACAAAAGACAATGAAAATAGTTGAGTATTCAGTTAAGACGGAATTTGGATATAAATTCTCCCTTTATTAACACTTAAGGTCCTAACCTGGAAATGGTCCCAATTCTCCACTAAATATTAATGTGGTATGGTTTGATCCATTCAGCACAAAAGGAAGTTATGATAATTTCCAAATACTCATTTGGTATCAACTGAAATATTATACCCAATTCTCAGCACAGCACTTTAGGAATCATAAAATCCCTACAGTGTGGAAGCAGGCCATTTGGCCCAAGTCCATGCCGACCCTCAAACAGCATCCCACCCAGATCTACCCTGCTACCTTATCCCTGTAACTCTGCATTTCCAATAGCTAATCCACCTAGCTTGCACATCCCTGGTCACTATGCGCAATTTAGCATGGCCAATCCACCTAAACTGAACATCCTTGTACTGTGGGAGGGAACCAGAACACCCAGAGAAAACCCAAGTAGACACAGAGAGATTGTGAAAATTCCACACAGTCACTCGAGACTGGAATCAAGCCTGGGTTCCTGACATTGTGAAGAGCAGTGCCAGCCACTGAACCACCGTGCCGCCTGAAGGATGTAAAAGCTTTACAGAAGATGCAGTAATGATTTATGAGAAAAGAAGTGGGGATGAAGGACTTCACCTATGTTAACAGACTGGAAAAGTTCTACTTAAAGAAAAGTTTGACAGGAGAGTCAACAGGGGTTTGCAAAATTGTGAGCAGTTCAGATATAGTTGTTTCAATTTTCGCTTTCAAAACTAGATTGGTTAAGTACCTGTAGAGAAAGGTTTTGCAGGGCTACCACGAAAAGGGAGATGGGAAGTGGGACTAACTGAGTTGCTCTTGCAGAGAGCTGACATAGTCATGACAGGCTGAATGACCTCCTTCTGTGCTATAACTATTCAGTAATTCTACGATTCTAGCCAAGAAATAATCACGTCAATCAACAGGATCAATAGGCAGACAGGAGAATGTCATGCAAGCATATTAACATATCTGTTACTAATATTTTTATTTTTAACCCAGAATTACACAACATGTACAAAAACAAGAGATAGTAAGCACTGGCGATGCTGGAGTCTGAGATAACAAGGTGTGGAGCTGGAGGATCACAGCAGGCCAGGCAGCATCAGAGGAGCAGGAAAGCTAACGTTTTGGGTCGGGACCCTTCTTCAGAAGTGTACAGAAACAAGCTGTTCACCCTAACTATTCTATGATAGTTTTAATGCCCCACATGAACCTCCTTCCACCCCTCTTCATTTAACCTTATCTGCATAACCTTCTAATCCTTTCTGCTTCATGTGTTTATCTAGCTTCCCCTGAAATGCAACTGTTATTCACCTCAAATTATCCTGTGGTATTGAGTTCTACATTCTAACCACTTTCTGGGAAAAGAAGCTCCTCTGGAATTCCCTACTGATTTATTAATTAATGTTCATATATTTATGATAAATCATTTTGGTCTCTCCCGCAAGGGACCAAGGGTGTACAATCTACCCTGATAGATTTATTTTATATCATTCCAAAATAGTGTAGGATTTGAGACAAATATTGTTTTCGTGCATACATGTATCCATAATGTCACAAAATTTTCTGTGTTCTACAGTCTGTGCTCTAAATTCACATTGTGGAATTTTATCACACACAAAGCAGTGAGCAAAACCATCCATGATACAAGTTCCAGAATTTGCGTCATGTATGATTTATGTGGACTGCTGGAAGCACAAGATATAACCATAACCTTTCAGTTCTATTCTTATCCTTATTCAAAATGCTTTATCTAAATTTCAAGTAATAATAACTTTTAACTTGTTAATGTTCCCTGAAAAAAATATATTTGCACCTGAAGTCCTGACATAGCCAACAGCTCCCAAACCTGACCATATGTAATGTATCAGTAGTGATGTTAATGTGACAGTGTGTAATCTAGAAGACCCTTATGTACAGTACCACATGATGTTTGGCCTGCAGCTGCAATAGCTCTTTGTTTTACAAAAGCACTTTTCCCACCAAACTTTTGATTTCCCCTGTCGATGTTGGATATCAGCTTAACTCTCAGTTTCAGATAACTGAGCTCTTGAAATGTTTACACACCCCCATTTATTTCAAATTCTAACTGTTAAATGACTAAACATGTTACTGATGATATGAAAGGGGCAATTTTGCGATCTTATGCTTTTGGTAGGAAAGCATAATCAATTGAAAATGCAAAAGAGCACAAGATTTTCCATTATTTTCCAACCAAATAGTAGTGCTAAGTGAGGAAACTAACTATTAAACAAACGTAAACCACACCTCACATTCAAAGGTTTTGACACATGCAATAATTATTAGGTTAGAATTCCCTATAGACTTTCATTCTGTTAAGGCAATGATTAAATGGTTCTTAAATGACGGGAGTGAGAAATATGGTCTTTATTCATTACACGGTAAAAGGAGGTCAGACAAATCTCAGCATTCTGTTCAAACTCCCAACATATGAAAAGAGTGATCCAGAGTGAGAGTCACCTCTTTATCAAACTGCAAATCTTTCTTTAAAATGTCACATTGAACCATGGAAATAGCTACACAGTTAACAAATAGGTTAAGGTTATCCAGTGCTATAAAATGATGTTTATGGCTGCTATGTTGCCAATAGTTGGGACTTAGAATCTGGCTGAAATACAGGAAGACCCTAGACCAGCCTCCACCGAAAGATTGGTCAAAATATCACGATATGATATCTGGATGGCCAATATCAATAAAGCGCTGGGGGCAGCATTTATTAGTGCAAAATAAGATTTGTGTCCCTCAGAGACAGCACTGGCCAGACTAGAGATCAACTGGCCAAACTACCAGCTCTTTAATTCCAGATGTGCCAGAGGATAGTAGGTAACAAGAAATCCTCACAAAGCAGTGAAGATGTCACCTGGGTCTGGGATCTGGATGTCATCTGGGATCAAGTGAATCGTATTAGGGCAGTAGCATACTCTTAAAGTCAAAGAGTCATTGAGCTGTACAGCATGGAAACAGACCCTTCAGTCTAACTCATACTTGCCAACCAAATATCCTAAACTGATCTAGTCCCATTTGCCAGCATTTGGCCCATATCCCCTGGACCCTTCCTATTCGTGCACTGATCCAGATGCCTTTTAAATGTTGTACTTGTATCAGCCCCCAACACTTCCTCTGGCTGCACATTCCATACGTGCACCACCCTCTGTGTGAAAATGTTGCCCCTTAGATCTCTTCCAAATCTTTCCCTCTCACATTAAAATTATGCCCACTAGTTCTGGACTCTCCCACTTAGGAGACAAGACCTTGGCTATTCACCCTATCCATGCCCCTCATGATCTTATAAACCTTATCAGATTAGCCTCTGATGCTCCATGGAAGACAGCCCCAGCCTATTCAGCCTCTCTCTACACTCAACCCTCCAACCCTGGCATCATCCTTGTAAATCTTTTCTGAACCCTTTCAAGTTTTGCAACAGCTTTCCTATAGCAGGCAGACCAGAACTGAATGTAGTATTCCAAAAGTGGTCTAACAATGTCCTGTCGCTGCAATATGACCTCCCAACTCCTATACTCAATGCACTGACCATTAAAGGCAAGCAAACCAACATCTTTTTCATTATCATATCTACCTGCGACTCCATTTTCAAGGAACTATGAACCTGCACTCGAAGGTCTCTTTGTTCAGCAACACTCCCCAGGACCTTACCATTAAGTATATAAGTCCTGTCCTGGTTTGCCTTTCCAAAATGCAGCACCTCACATTTATGTAAATTAAACTCCATCTGCCACTCCTCGGCCCATTGGCCCATCTGATCAAGGTCCTGCTGTACTCTGAGGTAACCTTCTTTGCTGTCCAACACACATCAATTTTGGTGTCATCTGCAAACTTACTAACCATACCTCCTATGTCCACATCCAAGTCATTTATATAAATGATGAAAAGCAGTGGACTCAGCTCCTATCCTTGTGGCACACTGCTGGTCACAGGCCTCCAGTCTGAAAAGTAATCCTCCACCACCACCCTCTGTCTTTACCTTTGAGCCTGATCTGTTTCCAAATGGCTAGTTTCGCTGTATTCCATGTGATCGAACCTTGCTAACCAGTCTACCATTAGGAACCTTGTCAAATGCCTTACTGATGTCTATATAGAGCGCGTCCACTGCTCCGCCTTCATCAATCCTCTCCATTACTTCTTCAAAAAACCAAATTAAGTTAATGAGGCACAATTCCCGTGCACAAAGCTATGTTGACTCTCGCTAATCAGTCCTCGCCTTTCCAAATACATGTAAACCTTGTCCCTCAGGATCCCCTCCAACAATTTTCCTACTACTGATGTTAGGCTTACTAGTGTATAGTTCCCTAGCTTTTCCTCACCACCTTCCTTAAATAGTGACACCATGTTAGCCAAACTGCAGTCTAAAGTTTTTGAAAAGACTTGTAGCTCAGGTTGTGGATGAGGTTGTAGACTTGCTCACCGAGCTGGTGTGTTTGGTACTGACGTTTTGTCACCCTGCTAGGTAACATCGTCAGTGCACCTCCGGTGATATATAACTATGCTCTGAGGCATATAAATAACAAGCGCGACAGAACACCAGCGCTTCACCAGAGGCACATTGATGATGTTACCTAGCAGGATGACGAAACATCTGCAATCAAACACACTGGCTAGGTTAGCAAGTCTACAACCCCAACCTCCAGTCTTCCAGCACCGCACATGTGGGTGTCAATGATACAAATATCTTACCAAAGGGGCCAGCAATCACTTCCCTAGCTTCCCACAGAGTCCTAGGATACACTTGATCAGGTCCCAGGGATTTATTCACCTTTTTGTGTTTTAAGATGTCCGCCACCTCCTCCTCTGTAACATGGACACTTTTCAAGATGTCACTATTTATTTCCCCAAGTTCTTTATCCTCCATATCCTTCTCCACAGTAAACACTGATGGAAAATACTCATTTAGTGTCTCCCCCATCTCCTGCAGTTCGACACATAGGTGGCCTTGCTGATCGTTAAGGAGCCCTATCCTCTGCCTAGTTACTCTTTTGTCCTTAATGTATTTGTAGATTCTTCTTAACTATATTTGCCAAGGCTATCTTATGTCCCCTTAGGCCCCTCTTAAGTATATTCCTACTGCCTTTATACTCTTCTAGAGATTCACTCGATCCCTGCTGTCTTTCCCTGATATATAGAACATAGGACATAGAACATAGAGCAGTACAGCACAGTACAGGACCTTCGGCCCATGATGTTGTGCCGAACTTTTACCCTAAATCTAAGGTCTATCTAACCTCCACCCCTACCTTATACTATTACCCATATGCCTATTTAATAGGCGCTTAAATGCCCCTAATGAGGCTGACTCCACTACCCTCTCCGGCAATGCATTCCACACCCTGACTACTCTCTGAGTAAAGAACCTACCTCTGACGTCTCCCCTGTATCTACCTCCACTCACTTTAAAACTATGCCCCCTTGTAATAGCTACCTCCACCCTAGGAAACGTCTCTGGCAGTCCACTCTATCTATACCTCTGATCATTTTGTACACCTCTATCAAGTCACCTCTCATCCTTCATCATTCTAAAGAGAAAAGCCCTAGCTCTCTCAACCTTTCCTCGTAAGACCTTCCCTCCATTCCAGGCAACATCCTGGTAAATCTCCTCTGCACCTTTTCCAACGCTTCCACATCTTTCCTGTAATGAGGTGACCAGAACTGGACACAATACTCCAGATGTGGCCGAACCAGGTTTTTGTATAGCTGGAGCATAACTTTACAGCTCTTGAACTCAATCCCTCTATTAATGAAAGCTACGTCTTCTTAGCAACTCTATCCACCTGCGTGGCAGCTTTCAGGAAACTGTGAACAAGAACCCAAAATTACTCTGCTCCTCCACACTGTCGAGAATCTTTCCGTTAACCCTGCTTTGAAGTTTGTCCTTCCAAAATGAATCAGCTCACACTTTTCAGGGTTAAACTCCATCTGCCACTTCTCAGCCCAGCTCTGCATCCTCCCAATGTCCCTTTGTAACCTCAAACAGCCCTCCGCACTATCTACAATGCGACCCACCTCCATATCGTCCGCGAACTTGCTAATCCACCCTTCCACTCCTTCATCCAAACTATTTACAAAAATCACAAATAGAAGAGGACGGAGAACAGATCCCTATGTTACACCACTCGTAACTGAGCACCATTTTGAATATTTTCTGTCCACTACCACCCTTTGTCTTCTAAGGGCCAGCCAATTCTGAATCCAATCTGCCACATTTTCCCCTATCCCATGCCTCCTTACCTTCTGCATGAGCCTACCATGGGGAACCTTACCAAATGCCTTACTTAAATCCATGTATACCATATCGTCTGCTACCTTCATCCACATGTTTGGTCACCTCTTCAAAGAATTCAGTAAGGTTTGTGAGGTATGATCTACCCCTCACAAATCCACACTGAGTATCACGAATCAAACTGTGCCTTTCCAAGTGATCATAAATCATATCTCTCAGAGCCCTTTCTAATAATTTGCCCACTGCTGACGTAAGACTAACTGGCCTGTAATTTCCGGGGTTATCCCTATTCCCTTTTTTGAACAAGGGAATGACGTTTGCCTCTCTCCAATCTTCCGGCAGTATACCCGTGGACAATGAGACGAAAAGATCATTGCCAAAGGCCCTGGAATCTCTTCCCTCACTTCCCATAGAATCCTTGGATAAATCCCATCAGGCCCGGGGCTCTTACCTATCTTCAATTTCCTCAAAACTCCTAGCACCTCTTCCTTACTAACATCGACCTTGTCTAGCCTACCAGCCTGTTTCACACTGTCCTCCTCTACAACTAGGTCTCTCTCAGTTGTGAATACCGAAGAAAAGTATTCGTTAAGAACCTCTCCTGTCTCTTTAGGCTCTGTGCACAAATTCCCTTTACAATCCTTGATCAGCCCTAACCTTTCTCTGGTCATTCTCTTATTCCTCACATACGTGTAAAAAGCATTGAAGTTTTCCTTGATCCTATCTGCCAAGGCTTTCTCATTCCCCCTCATAGCTCTCCTAAGCCCTTTCTTCAGCTCCTTACTGGATAACTTGTATCCCTCTAGAGCCTTTTCTGTTCCTTGTTTCCTAAACATTACATAAACATCCTTCTTCCTCTTAACCAGTCATTCGACCTCTCTTGAGAACAAAGACTCCCTCACTCGACCACATCTTCCTTGCCTGCTAGGAACAAACACATCGAGCACACGCAGTATGCATTCCTTAAACGATCTCCACATTTCAATAGTGCTCTTCCCTGACAGCATCTGTTCCCAATTTATGTTACCCAGTTCTTGCCTAACAGGATTGTAATTACCCTGCCCCCAATTATAAACCTTACCCTGCTGTATGTACCTATCCTTTTCCATGACTATTGTAAAAGTAACAAAGTTATGATGGCTACCACCAAAATGCTCTCCCACCAACAGGTCTAACACTTGGCCTGGTTCATTGCCAAGCACCAAATCCAAAGTGGCCTCTCCTCATGTTGGTCTATCCTTCCTGAACACATTGGACAAAATCCGTTCCATCTAAACTATTACAACTAAATTGTTTCCAATCAATATTTGGAAAGTTGAAGTCACCCATGACTACAACGCTGTGACTTCTGCACCTTTCCAGTATCTGCATCCCAATCTGCCCCTCTACTTCCCTGCAACTATTAGGGGTCTGTTAAAACCCCCCAACAAAGTGACTGCTCCTTTCTTGTTCCTGACCTCAACCCAAACTGACTCTGTAGACATATCGTTCTCCAACTGCCTTTCACTAGCTGCTATACTTGCCCTAACTAGCAATGCCACTCCCCCACCCCTTTTTCCACCCTCCCCATTTCTTTAAAAGCATCTAAATCCCGGAACTTCTAACATCCATTCCTCTCCCTGAGTGACCCAAGTTTCTGTAATGGTCACAACATCGTAGTTCCAAGTACCTACCCATGCTCTAAGTTCATCCGCCTTATTTCTGATACTTCTAGCATTGAAGTATACACACCTCAAACTATCTCTGTGTCCACAATTACGCTCCATTGACCGCATTTCTCTATAAACAACCTCACTCCCTGTTGTGTCTGTTGGAAGGCCGAATACCTCATCCTCTGAATTATAAACCTAGTTCCCCACCTCCTGCCAAACTAGTTTAAACCATCCCGTATAGCTCAAGCAAACCTCCCTCCCAGGATATTTGTGCCCTTCTGGTACAGGTGCAACCCATCCTTACTGTACAGGTCCCACCTTCCCCAGAACGTGCCCCAATTATCCACATAATGGAAGCCCTCCCTCCTACACCAGCCCTGTAGCCGTGTGTTTAGCTGCAATCTCTCCCTATTTCTTACCTCGTTATCACGTGGCACTGGTAGTAGTCCAGAGATAACTACCCTATTTGTCCTGGACTTCAGCTTCCAACCTAACTCCCTGTACTCGTTTTTCACATTCTCTATCCTTTTTCTACCTATGTCATTGGTACCAATGTGTACCATGACTGCTGGTTGCTCACCCTCCCCCTTAAGGATCTGGAAGACACGATCCGAGACGTCACGGACCCTGCCACCCAGGAGGCAACATTCCATCCGTTCATCTCATTCACATCCACAGAACCGCCTGTCTGTGCCATTACTATCGAATCCCCCACACAATTGCTCTCCTATTCTCCCCCCTTCCCTTCTGTGCCACAAGTTTCCTTCTTTCTCATGACCAAACTTCAATTTCTCTAGTCATCCAGTATTGCCTGCACTTACCAGCCTTGCTCTTCACCCTAACAGGAACATATTGTGTCTGGACTCTCATGACCTCATTTTTGAAGGCCTCCCATTTTTCAGAAATCTCTTTACTTGCAAAATTCTGCTCCCAAGCAACTTTTGAAAGTTCTTGCCTAGTACTGTCAAAATTGGCCTTCCTCCAATTTAGAACTTTAAGTTTTAGATCCAATCCATCCTTACCTATCACTATTTTAAAAATAATAGGATTATGATTACTGACCCCAAACTGCTCCTCCACTGACACCTCAGTCACCTGGCCTGCCTTATTTCCCAAGAGTAGGTCAAGTTTTTCTCCTTCTCTAGTAGATACATTCGCATACTGAATCAGAAAATTTTCTTGTACACACATAACAACTTCGTCTCCATCCAAGCCCTTAGCACTATGGCAGTCCCAGTCTAAGTTTCAAAAGTTAAAATCCCCTACAATTACCACCCTATTATTTTTACAAACAACTGAGATCTCCTTATAAATTTGCTTCTCAATTTTCTGCTGACTATTGGGGGTCTATAGTACAAGCCCAATAAGGTAATTATCCCTTTCTTATTTCTCATTTCCACCCAAATAACCTCCCTGGATGTACTCCCAGGAATATGTTCCCTAAGTACAGCAGTAATGTTATCCTTAATCAAAAACATTACCCCTACTCCTCTCTTGTCCCCCTTTCTATCCTTTCTATAGCATCTACTCCTAGGAACATTAAGTCCTGTCCATCCCTGAGCCATGTCTCTGTAATTGCTATGACATCCCATGTTCCCAACCATGCCCTGTGTTCATCTGCCTCACCTGTTAGGCCTCTTGCATTAAAATAAATGTAGTTTTATTTATCAGACTTATCTCGTTCTGTGCTTTGTACCTGCCTGTTCTGATTATTTGACTTGCTCCTTTTCCCAACTGCACCAGTCTGAGACTGATGTCTTTTCTCACCATTTCCCTGGGTCCCATACACCACCACCAGCAACCCACCCTACCCCCACTTTATTAGTTTAAATCCTCCCAAGAGGCTCTAGCAAATCTCCCTGCCAGTATTAAGAAGGAAATCAGGTGGGCAAAAAAGGGACATGAGATAGCTTTCGCAAATAGAGTTAAGGAGAATCCAAAGAGATTCTATAAATACATTAAGGGCAAAAGAGTAACTAGGGAGAGAATACAGCCCCTTTAAGATAAGTGTGGAATCACAAGAGATAGGTGAGACACTAAATGAATGTTTTGCATTAGTATTTACTGTGAAGAAGGACATTGAAGAAAGGGAACTTGGGGCAATAAATAGTGATGTCTCAAGAAGAGGAGATGCTGAATGTCTTAAAATTGCATAAAGTTACCTAAGTTCCTGGGTCCTGATCAGGTGTTTTCCATAACTTTATGAGAAGATACGGAAGAGATTGCTGGGCCCCTTGGTGAGATATTTGTATTACCAACAGCCACAGGTGAGATGCTGGAAGGAAAAGCCAGAGAACTATAGACCAGTGAGTTTATGTTAGTGTGGGTAAGTTGTTGGAGGGGCTTCTGAGGAACAGAATTTACATGAATTTGGAAAGGAAAGGACTGATTAGGGATAGTCAACATGGCTTTGGGTGAGGGAAATCATGTCTCACTAACTTGATTCAGTTTTTTGAAGAGGTGACAAAGAGAATTGATGGATGCAGATTGGAAGACATTATCTATATGGACTTCAGCAAAGCATTAAACAAGGCTCTACATGGTAGATTGATTAGTAAGATTAGATCTCATGGAATCCCGGAGAGCTAGCCGATTGGATATAAATTGGCTTGAAGGTAGGAGACATAATGGTAGAGGGTTGCTTTCTAGACTGGAGGCCTGTGACAAGCAGTGTGCCACAAGGATTGATGCTGGGTCCACTGCTTTTTGTCATTTATATAAATGATTAGGATGTGAGTTTAGGATGTATGATTAGTAAGTTTGCAGGTGACACACAAATAGGTGGGGTAGTGGACAGTGAAGAAGGTTATCTCAGAGTAAATGGGACCTTGATCAGATGGGCCAATGGGCCAAGGAGTGGCTGATGGAGTTCGATTTGCTGAAATATGAGGTGTTGCATTTTGGAAAGGCAAATCAGGACTGGACTTACGTACTTAATGCTGAGGTCCTGGGAGTGTTGCTGAACAAAGACACCTTGCAGTGCACGTGCACAGTTCTTCAAAGTGAAGTTGCAGATAGACAGGGTGTTTAAGAAGGCGCTTGGCACGCTTGCCTTCCTTGGTCAGAACACTAAGCACAGGAGTTGGGACAGCTTTACAGGACAACAGTGAGGCCACTGTTAAAATACTGCATTCAATTCTGGTCACCCTTCTATAGGAAAGATGTTGTCAAAATTGAGAGGATACGGAAAATATTTACAAGGATGTTGCCAGGACTCAAGCGTTTGAGTTATAGGGAGAGGCTGAATAGACTGGGGCTTTTATCCCTGGAGCGTTGGAGGCTGAGGGATGACTTTATAAGGTTTATAAATCATGAGGAGCATAGATAGTGTGAATAACCAAGGTTTTTCCTAGGGTGGGGGAGTCCAAAACTAGTGGGCACAGGATTAAGATGAGAGGGGAAAGATTTAAAAAGGACCTGAAAGCTAACCTTTTCATGCAGATGGTGGTGAATATATGGAACGAGCTGCCAGAGGAAGTGGTGGAGACGAGTACAATTACAACATTTAAAAGGCATCAGGATGGGTATATGAATAGGAAGGGTTCAAAGTGATATGGGCCAAATGCTGGCAAACGGTACTAGGTCAGATTCGGATGTCTGGTCAGCACGGATGAGTTGGACCGAATGGTCTGTTTCCGTGCTGTGTGATTCTATGAATCTATCTCAGGTAAATCCAGAGATCTCAGACAGAAATCTTCTCCCCAATGGAAGAGGATGGAAGAGTATAATTGGGGTGGGAGGGGCTTTTCATTATGTTGGCTGCTTTCCCAAAGCAGCAGGAAGGATAGATGGACTCGATGGAAGGAAGGCTGATTTTTGTGATGGACTGGGCTGTGTTCACAACTCTTTGTAATTTCTCGCAGTCTTAGGCACAGTAATTTCCATACCCAGCTGTGATGCATGTGGATAGGATGCTGTCTATGTGCATCTATAAAAATTGTTAAGAGTCATTCTGGACATGCCAAATTTCCTTAGCCTTCTGAGGAAGTAGAAGTACTGGTGTGCTTTCTTTGCTGTAGTGCCAATGTAGATTGTTGGTGATATTTACTCCTAGGAACTAGAGCTCTTGACCTTCTCCACCTTGGCACCACAGGGTCGTGTCCTCCTGAAGTTGATAACCTGTTCCCAAGGTTTGCTGATATTGAGGGAGAGATTGGTGTCTTTACACTATGCCACTAAGCTCTCTATCTCTTTCCAGTACTCTGTCTCATTGTTGTTTGAGATCCAATCCACTCCCACTACAGTAGTGTAATCAGCAAATTTGTAGATTGAGTTAGAGCTGAATTTGGCTACACGGTCGTGACTGTACAGAAGTACAGTAGGGAGGCTGCGTACACATTCTTGCAGGGCACCAGTGTTGAGGATTATTATGGAAGAGGTGTTGTCCACTATTGTTACTGATTGCAGTCTGTGAGTCAGCAAGTTGACGATCCAGTTGCAGAGGGCGGAGCAGTGACCTAGGTGTTTGGAGTTTGGAGATGTGTTTGGTTGGAATTAAGATGTTAAAGGTGCAGCTAAAATCAATAAATAGGAATCTGATGAAGGTGTCCTTGTTATCCAGATGTTCCAGGGATGACAGTAGGGCCAGGCAGATGGCATCTGCGGTGGACCTCTTACGACGGTGGGTGAATTGTCGTGGATCAAGCCAATCTGGGAGGCTGGAGTCGATGTGTGCCATTAGTAACCTCTTGAAGCACTTAAAACTGATGGCAGTCAGAGCCACTGGGCACTGGTCATTAAGGCACATTGCCTGATTTTTCTTTGGCATTGAAATGATAGTGGCCTTCTTGAAGCACGGGGGAACCTCACATCATAGCAAGGAGAGGTTAAAGATATCTGCAAATACTTCCCCCAGCTGGTCCATGCAGAATCTGAGTGTATAGCTGGGGACTCCACCCAGGCAAGACACGTTCCGTGGGCTCACCCTTAAGAAGGTTGATCTGACGTCTGTGGAAGTGACTGTGTGCACAGGTGTATCTGAGGCTGTTGGGCAGGTGAAATCATTTCACTGACCTTCTGTTTAAAACGAGTGTAGAATGCATTGAGCCCACAGGGGAGGGATGCATTGTTGTCGGCGATTCTACTCGACTTTGCTTTGTACCCTGTTATAGCGTGTAAGCCATGTTGACCTGTGTTCTCGCGGTTTGTCTGGGACTCTATTTTGGTCTGGTATTGTCTCTTGGCATCCCTAATGTCTTTGCGAAGATCATACCTAGATTCCCTATATAGGTCAGGGTCACCCAACTTGAATGCCTCAGACCTGAACTTCAGTAGGGAGTGAATCTTCCAGTACATCCATGGTTTCTGGTTGGGGGACACTTGGATTGACTTCTTTGGCATATCGTCTTCTACACACTTACTGATGAGGACTATAGTGACATACTCACTGAGTTCTTGAATTCCTGAATATAGACTGACCTACCAACTCCAAGAAGTCACGTAGGAGCTCATCTGTTACCTCAGACCAGCACTGTATGACTTCCTGTACTGGATTCTCATGCTTCAGTTTCTGCTAGTAAGCTGGGAGAAGGAGCACAGCCTTATGGTCTGATTTATCATAATGTGGGTTGTAAATGAAATGATAGATGTCTTTGATAGTTGTTTAGCTATGGTCCAGAGTGTTTGGGCCTCTGGTGGGATAGGACAAGTGTTGGTGGTATCTTGGTAGCACACAATTGAGGTTGGCCTGGTTGAAGTGACTGGCTACATTGAACAAGGCCTTGGGGTATTTGTAGCAGTGTATATTTCATCAAGTGCACTCTTCACTTCCGGATAGGTTAGGATGTAAACTGCTGTCAGGATAGCAGAAGTAAAATCCTGTGGCAGGTAGTAGGGATGGCAATTCACTGTTAGATATTCTAGGTCCAGGGAGCAGTAACTTGTCAAGTCTGAGCACCAAGAGGTTTTCATCAGGAAGCAGACCCCTCCAAGAACATCATGTGGTCCATCCAGTGGATTGAGAAACCCTCAGGTTGCAAAGCACAGTCAAATGAAGCAGGAGTGAGTTATGTCTCTATAAATCAGGGCATACAACAATCTCTCAATTCTCTAAAATATTTGAGTCTAGGGAGGTGATACATAAATGCAAGATTATTCTTTCTTTTATATAATGTTGATATTTTTGAACTGTCATTATCTTTACTGAATAGCTAGCAACTTTTTTATTTGTTAATTATTCCTCTGATCTGTTCAGTATTCTCCACAAATTCGTCTCTCAAGTTAAGATCCCCACAAGAGCTCAAAATCACTGGGAACTCAGATTCACATGTACTGCAATATAAACAGGGCCATCAGCAAGAGATGAGCTTTGGCAGTCACACAACAGACTGGCTGAGACCATCAGAGATTCATGTCAAAAAATAGCTAACAGTAAAGCCATGGGCAGGACTGTGAAATTTTTAATGTCACACCAGCAGTATAGTTTGTGGGGACTTCATGCCTTGGATCAAGGCACGTAAAAAGCATGAATAAGATAGTAGATGACTGGTAAAGTTACATGGCAGTGGACCAAGAAAGCAATTATGATGATGTCATAAACTCAGAGAGCGTTTCTTAAGATGTTTTCTGAATGCTAACAGGACTATAGAATGTAACCTCAAATTTAAAATCACTGTCCAAGCAATGTTGTACCTCTGATCATGCAGTAAGTTATTTGTTTTGAAGTAAAACTGAATTTAGAAACTTTTACCAATACTCACAGGCGAGTGCATAAAGTAAAATAAAGTGAAGTAAAGGTAATTGTTATCTTTGGGATATCACTAGATGATATCAGCACTTCATTTTCAATCTCAGATCACAGAAAAACTCATGATAAAATGACAAAAATATTTTCCCGCTTTTACTTGCTGCATTACTGAAGTATTTTCTAGTTTAAATGTCTTGTGTATCCACAATGAGGCCAAAATCCTGTTTTGGGCTTATTTATCTTGTAGTATGGAAATGTGCAGCAGTCCAATTCTTCTCCCTCTGGGTCAGAGTCAGCATTTCAAACTTTGGCACATTCCACAGTCTTTGAAACATTTTTTCAAGATTTTGACCAGTTCAGTTCTGTAATAGCTATGGTTTATTCAAAGCCCATTTATTTATTCTTGCTCTCAAGAAAATCCTACCAAAAATTGAATTACAGATAGCTGACATTCATATTTGATAGTCTTTTATTTTTGGTCTGGTTTATCATTAGGTTTGGGAGAATATTAGAACAAACCTCAACTTGACTAAGCAGTATTGCAAATGTACTAAGCTTGTGATTCATAACCAGGAATAACGTTCGATTAACATGTTTGTTGCAGAGCTTGATTATGTGCTTAGAAGTAGATTTGAGTGGATAATTGGACAAAGAAATTAATTTGTGTTCCAAGGATAAGAATCCTTCTTGTTACTGGAACTTGGAAATGCCATGTTGGCAAACAACTGATTAAGGGTAAATAATACATGATGAAAAGCAGCATTTTGATTGTTATTTGACCTACATCTCAGAAACTGGGGCAATTTTGTAAGATCAGGTTTGCCTTCCGATTAAACTATTCCAGTGGCTTCCCTGATCAGGAACTTTCTCACACATTTTGGAAAGATTCCATAGGAAACATTGGGATACTGTGACTGCAGATTTGTCTCACAGCCACTCCTGAATCAGCAGACACGAACAAACCAGATGAAAGGCTGGGATCTGTTCTTTCTTTGTTGATTATAAAATTAACGAAATAAGTTTGTTTGGGCATGAGTCCATGACACAAATCTGGCTGGTTCAAAACAAATTGGCAATCTTGCTAAGAAAGACTATTCAGACTGCTTCTAATTGAGATGGAAAATATGCAGAAGTGCAGTAGCAATCTCCTTTTTGAAGCAAATTATTGGGGTAATGTAGATAAATATTTACATTCATCCATGTTTATGACAGATCTGTGAGCTACTTAATGTGTGCGTAAGAAAAGAAGGTACTTCTTCAGCATAGTCTCAGGCTGCCCTAGCTCAACAGCAGCTCAGGTTGCTTCAAGGTCATAACCTTTTACATTCTCTCTGCTACTACTCCAGGGTACACAAACATTCTCTCTATCCATGCCACAACTGGGCAGTTCAGTTGATGTAGGGGCTGAAGGTGTCTGGTGGGGGAACGTTGGCAATTTATGTGAAAGACATTTGTAGCATGTGTATTCTTTCCCCTTTAAATTAATAAAGTGGTTATATGAAATAAAATGCTTTGGTCCTGGAGTTTTCTTCACTTTAAACCTTTTAGCTAACATGAATTCAGTGGGTAGGTTTGATAAACAGCTGCAACTAAACAAGTTACTCTTACTTTTAACAGTCAGTGTTCAATTCTGTACATTGTCTTTGAAATATGAATAGAGGGTAAATTTACAAATCTTTGGAAGAGTAATTTTGGAGGGAACTTGTAGTATTGCAAAATCAATATGCCCTTCTTTTATAAATCATTTGGTATTATTCAACAATAGAAAGTTTGCTGGATAAATATTCACTTAATGATGTAAAATGGTCTTATCCACTATTAATTTAAACACAATTTATGGAAGTCCACTAGCACTATATTGCAATATTTGCCCTGATGGAATTTATTTTTCAATTTACAGTGAAATCAATGTGTCTGGGAGATCCTCCCAATGACATCAAAGTGGATGGCCTTAATTGGAAATAAACAAGGAATAATTGAAATAAAACTGATGTGTTTTCCATTAGGTGATTAAACTTGAACAATGTGGATACGATGACTATTTCAAATGTAAATATGCTCATTAAACAAAGATATCAGCATGATTTATCAGCTACTTCTCATCAATCATGTGTGTTTCCAAAATCCAAATGGAAGAGCATTTCGGGAAGTTACAGAATACACAAAGAAATGCCATCTCGCCGTTCATCAAGTTAGGATGAATCTTAAGACGCCTGATATTTGCTCATTTCGAAACAACAATGACTGATGACAATGTGTATAATGATTGGAAAATATCCAACATAATTCATACTTAGGACCAGGCTTTCACAATCAAGGCGAATAGCTCAAGTCAGGAAATGCCCTGATTCAGCAGATCCTCTGCAGTTTAAAGGGCCCTGTCAGACACATCTTCACTTTGGGAAGGCAGGGTAGGGAAGAGGTAGTGCTCATCCTGGAAAGGGATCATAGGTAGCCAAATAGGTGCTCAGCTGGGCTAATTGGAAGGTCCACCTCAGCTCTTTGGGGCTTCTTCTCAGTTGTATGAGAAACTGTTGGCCCTCACCACTCACTCATTCTCATGCTTCCTCGCATTCTCAAAGCTCCCACCATGCTCAGCATGACCCAGACTTGCTCCATGTCAGCTAGACACTCATCATGCCACTTTCTTACCACTAGTGGCCTCTCCATTCACATTAACCCAGTATGCACAAAATATGGAGAAAGTGAGCCATGTAGTAAAACCAAGCACTATTTTTATTTTGAGATAGTAAGAACTGCTGATGTGGAGTCTGGGATAACACAGTGTGGAGCTGAAGGAACACAGTAAGCCAGGCAGCATCAGAGGAGCAGGAAAGCTGACATTTCGGGTTGAAACCCTTCTTCAGAAATGGGCTGAAGATTTCTAAAGAATGGTTCCGACCTGAAACATCAGCCTTCCTGCTCCTCTGATGCTGCTTGACCTGCTGTGTTCATCCAGCCCCATGCTTGTTATCTCACATTTTACACTTTCCTTCTAGACGGGATAAAATGTAAGAGTTTAGGGGAGGGGACACCTATTAAACCAGAGACCCAGGTAATGGTCTAGAAACCCTGGTTGAAATCCCACCACTGCAGACAGTAGAACCTGAATTCAATAAAAAATCTGGAATTGAGTCTAATGATGACCACAAATTCATTGCTGATTGTCAGGGAAAATCCCACCGGATTCTCTGATGTCCTTCATGGAAGGAAACTGCCATTCTTATCTGGTCCACATGTGACTGTAGACTGACAGCAACGTGGTGGACTCTTCACTACCTTCGGAAATGGCCACACCAGCTTCTTAGCTGTCAGAATCACAATGAAATTGAACAGGCCCTTGGCATCAACCTAGGCACTGAAGACAAGTATAGTAGAAACAGTCCTGATGACTCTGCAATGTCCTCCGTACTAATGTCTGGGGGCTACTGCTAAAACTGAGAGACCTGTCTCACACTCTAGTCAAGCAGCAGCCTGACATAGTCATACTCTTGGGATCATACCTTTCAAACAATGACTCAGACACCACCATCACCTTCCCTGAATACGTTCAATCCCACTGGTAGGAAAGACCTAGCAGAGGTGGCGGCACAGTGGTAAATAGTTGGGAGGGGCTTACCCTGGGAGTCCTCGACATTGCCTCCGGACCCCATGAAGTCTCATGACTTCAGGTTAAACATTGATAAGGAAACCGCCTGCTAACTACCACATACCGTGAGATACCGCATCCTCTCATGATGAACAACACGTGGGGGAAGTACTGAAGATGGCAAAGGCAAAAAATGTACTCTGGGTGGGGGATTTCAATGTCCACGACCAAGAGTGGCATGACTGCAGAATTACTGATCGAGCTGGTTGGGTCCTAAAGGACATTGCTGCTAGACTGTGTCTGCGGCAGGTGGCGATGGAACCAACAAGAGAGAAAAACAGTCTTGACCTTATCCTTACCAATCTGCTGGCTGCAGATGCATCTGTCCTTGACAGTATCAATAAGAGTGAAATTGCACAGTCCTTGTGGACACAAAGTCCTACCTTCACATTGAGAATATCTTCCATCTGTTGTGTGGTACTATCACTGTGCTAAATGGGATAGACTTTGTATAGATATAGCAACTCGAGACTGGGCATCCATGCGGCCCTGTGGGCCATCGACAGTATCAACTACTATTAAGTCAGGGGATTAATCCTGGTTCAATGGAGATTGCAAGAGGGCAATAAGGACATAAGAACTAGGAGCAGGAGTAGGCCATCCGGCCCCTCAAGCCTGCCCTGCCATTTAATAAGATCATGGCTGATCTTTTTGAGACTCAGCTCCACTTATTCGCCCACTCACCATAGCCCTTAATTACTTTCCTGTTCAAAAATTTATCTCGCCTTGCCTTAAAAACATTCGGTGAGGTAGGTTCAACCGCTTCACTGGGCAGGGAATTCCACAGATTCACAACCCTTTGGATGAAGAAGTTCCTCCTGACCTCAGACCTACATCTGCTTCCCTTTATTTTGAGGCGATGCCCTCTAGTCCTAGTTTCACCTGCTGGCAGAAACAACCTCCCTGCCTCAACTTTATCTATTCCCTTCATAATCTTATATGTTTCCATAAGATCTCCCCCCATTCTTCTGAATTCCAATGAGTATAATCTCAGTCTATGCAGTGTCTCCTCATAATCCAACCCTCTCAACTCTGGAATCAACTGAGTGAATCTCCTCTGCACCCCCTCCAGTGCTAGTATATCTCTTCTCAAGTAAGGAGACCAATGGCAAGAGCAGCACCAGACACACCTGAAAATGAGGTATCAACCTTATGAATCTCCAAAGCAAGACCATTTGCATGCCAAACAGCACAGGCAGCAAGTGATAGACAGAACTAAGCGATCCAACATCAACAGATAGATCTAAGCCCTGCAGTCCTGCCACAGCCAATCACAAATGGTGGTGGACAACAAGCAACTCACTGAGGGTGGAGGAGGCTCCACAGATATCCCACTCTTAATAATGGGATTGCCCAGCACATTAGCAACAAAGATAAGGTTAAAGTGTTCACAACAATCTTCAGCCAGAAATGCCGAGTGGATGATCCACCACAGCCTCATCCAGCATCACAATCAGTCAATTTTATTCACTCCATGTGAAATCAAGAAATAGTTGGAGACACTGATTACTGCAAAGGCTATGGGCCCTGACAACTTTCCAGCAACTGTACTAAAGACTTGTGCTCTAAAAATTGCCAGTCCCCTAGCCAGCAGTTCCAGCACAACTATAATACTGGCATCTACCTGGCAATTTGAAAACAGTCCAGGTCCAAATGCAGCAATATCTGGACAATGTTCAGGCTTCACACAAATGCCAGGCATTGACTAACTCCATTAAAAGATATATAACCACCCCTTCATTCAATGGCATTACCATCACTGAATACCCCATTATCAATATTCTAAGGGGCTACCATTGACCAGAAACTGAACTTGAATTGTCATATAAAGGCAGTGGCTACAATCAAGTGAAACAAGTAGGCTGCTTGTTCTGGACGGTGTCAAGCTCCTTGAGTGCTGTTGGAGCTGCATTCATCCAAGTAAGTAGGGAGTATTCCATCACTCTCCTGACTCATGATTTGTAGACGGTGGACAGGCTTTCAGGACCCAGAACCTGAGTTACCTGCGACAGGATCCCTAGATTCTGGCATACTCTTCTAGCCACAGCATTTATATGGCTAGTCCAGTTCAGTTTCTGGTCAATGGTAACCCCTAAGGATGTTGATGGTGGGAATTCAGCAATGGTAATGTTCTTGATTGTCAAGGGGTGATGATTAGATTCTCTCTTATTAGAAATGATCATAGTGGTCATAGAATATAATGAATACTGAGTGTATGGACACAGAAAGGGCAATGGGTGCCTTTGAGAGGAATGGAGGTTTTAATAGGGAATGGAGAGGACATGGGGGCATTGAGGTGGCACAGAGAACACGATGGGAAAATTGAAGTGGCATAAGGCCTGAGCTTGCCTGTCGAAAGGTTTCAGAGTACAGACAATGGTTCAGCTAGCTTTATTCCACAAGAATTGTGGAGGCAAGACTGGGTGAACAGGGTCCAGGGAAATTGTTTTTACTTTACCTAAAAATCTGCTTAATCTCCAAATTCATAAAATAATTTGTTACTACATTGTTGTGAGTTTTCCACTTCAGTCAAAAGTGATCTCTAAAGTCTTTCTGAGCTAAGTTTTAAGTTGCCAATTTGTGCTGAACTAAATTCAGATTTTGTCATGGACTCATTCCAGAACAAACTAATTCAACTAATTTTGCAATGAACAAAGACAGACAGCAGACTTTCATCTTGCCAGTTTGGCCAAATATCAAATCTAGGTCCCAGAGGCTATTAGACTATGTGCTCAACTCACGTAGCACCTAATCCCTTGAACTTTCGTAATTACACAAAATTGCTGCAGAAATTCTAAGATAATTGTATGAATCTGTCATAGATCTAACATTAATCTCATTGTTACAGCAAGTAGGTTGGAACTAATCAAAAAGTTGCATAAGTCACTTAACAACGCAAGTACAAAATAAAAGAATAACAGAGGAACCAAAATGGCAGCCAAAATAGCAAGAGAAAACTGTTTTGCATATCTATTTGAAAGTACTAACCACAATAGGCCAGACTTTTTGAGGAGTGGCAAACACACTCAGATTGCGAATCTGTTCCCTTTTCACATTCAGAAAGAGGTCCATATTTCTGGCAGGAGATTCCAATCAGAGCTCCTTTAGAAATGTGGAGGCATATTTTAATCTAATATAATGCAGAATGATCAGGAGAAGGTAAATCACACTCAGTTTTCACAGCAGTAGGTACTATATTCTGTGATTTAAATGTCCTGCGTCACAGACAGTCCTGACTTTGAAAGCCTGTGAAAGCATAATCGCAGAAGATAGGTGTGAAGTCAGAATGTTGGGAGTATAGAGTGCCAGGTAGACAGTGAGAAGGGTGCAAGGTTGATAGGGTACCAGAGTGCAAGCTGGGAAGGGGGCAGAGTAAATGGTGAGGTCTTTAGGATGGGTCAAGGTGGGAAAGAGACATCGGGCCTGGCAAGCGGTTCTGTAAGTTCCCATGGGGAGAGGGAGATGGACAGTCTGGTGCAGGGTGGGAGGGTGTCAGGTCCTGGTAATGGGGGGCATCATTGAGTTCTGGGGACAGAAAGTGGGGGGCTGTCAGTGCCTAGAGTGGCACTCGATGGCATAGGGCTGGGTGTCACATCCCGGGCAGAGCTGGTGGGGGATGATGAGGTGCCAGGTGGAGGAGGGTGGGGAGGTGTCCAACCCAGAGGCACAAAGGATAGTATCAGACCCCTGGGAAAGGCAATAGTACAAGATCCCATGGTGGTAGGATGGGGAGGGGGAGGGTCTCAGGAGAAAAGGGGTGTGTCAGATTTGTTGGCAAAGTGTTTTACGGTCTTGGGGAAGAGGGTTTGGTGTATCCCGAGGGGAAATGGGTCAAGGTCCAAGGGCGCTGTAGTTGAAGGTGTGTGAAGTGAGTTAGGGTCAGTTGAGTAGTTACCCTGGAGTTGCACCATGTATTAAGCAGTCTGGCTTTTCCTGAGTAACTATTTGCTATATTCAAGGAAAACCTTCAAATTCTCTGTTTGAAGTCAGTGCTTTCCGAGGGCTCCAAATGAAAGGGAATTCCCCAAATCTTCAAATTCCCAGGCAGTTCCCTCAGAATCTGCAATGTTCGGGTTTCCATAAAGTCCCAAAACACAATTCTCATCTCCGCCACAGGCTACCGGAAAATCCAGAACAATGTCCAGGTGAAAATCTACTTGAGGGCTGCTGATCAGATTTCTCAATAAGTCAGAAACCTCAGCAGAGGAATGGAGACAGAGCTGCCAGCTCTAGAAACCAATCCTTTTATAGCAGTCCTGGTCAGAGAGAGAAACTGTATTCCCTTTGGCTCAGAAGGCAGCTTTCAGTTGCCCTCCAACTTTGCCCTGATCGTTAATGAATCTACACCCCAGCCCCTCCTGACTGCGATCTGTCTCTGCACCTGTCCCAATTGCTAGGGACTGGCCATCCACAAAGGCCCCCAGATTAGTTGTTTTTGTACTGCCATTCCAGCCTATCTTCCAACCAAGATGCCCACTTCCATAACTGCCAGACATGGAACAGATTGAAAAGGTAATAGAAACGGGAATAAAAACAGAAGTTGCTGGAAAAGCTCAGCAAAACTTGCAGCATCTGTGAAGAAAAAAATCAGAGCTAACATTTCAAGTCAGGTGACCCTTCCTCAGAACTGACCTGAAATGTTAAGTCTGATTTTTTTCTTCGCAGATGCTGCCAGACTTGCTGAGCTTTTCCAGCAACTTCTGTTTTTGTTCCTGATTTACAGCAGTTCTTTTGGGTTTTATTTAGAAATGGGAGTAGGCCATTTGGTCCTTTCAGGCTGCTCTGCCATTCAATAAGATCTGATGACGTCCTCAGTTCCACTTTGCTGCCAGCCCCCATTACCTTCATCTCACTTGTAGATCAGAAATCTGTCCAACTTCGCACTGAATATATTCAATGATTCAGCCTGCACAAATCTTTGAGTACAGAATTCAAAGATTAATGACAGCTAATAGAGCATAATCCTCTCCATCTCCTCAGGGAGTACTACTGTGCTGAAATGTATATCCCAGATTTCCTAATAAGGAGAATTACCCTCTCAACATCCGTGCTGTCAATTCCCTCAGAATATGTTTCAATAAGATCACCTTTATTTCCTCTGAACTCCAATAACCAAGTCGTTTTTGGTGTTTAGTTGAACAACAACTCCACATCACCTGTTTTCTTCAGCTATTTCTGGAATCACCCAAATGCTCCCCATCTCCTGTTAAACATCAAGGCCAAAGTATCCGGTGGGAACTGGCAATAGCTCCAACACGGGCATCCCAGGCAAGTTGTTATAGCTGCAGTTCCCAATAGGCCTCAGGCCCTGTGAAGACTGAGTCAGGCCCAGCCTGAGAGCTATTGATACCATTGTGATCCAGTTACTGGGCATGACTGTGGTGGTCTGCTGGAGCTCAAGTTTCTCCCTCACCAACAACTACAGATACCGTTCCTGTGATTACACCTGCAATGACATAATCGAGAAGGGGAAAGAGCAAACTGCTGCAGGCCTTCAGGGTCAGGCTGGAGCCTAGGCCCAGCACAATGGAGAAGAGCAATGTTCGCAGTAGATGCCAGGATGGGAACTGTCTGACTCCTGTAGGCCATCATAGTTCAGCAGTGACCTGAGAGTGGAGATGATGATGCCAATGGCAATGACAATGACTGAGGAGAACGCTCAATCTCCAGCAAATAATGAGATGAAATATTGACTGTTTAACCATTTAATGAACCTCTTGATTACTTAAATGCATTTTAGATTTTAACTTTGACACTTCTCATCTTTTATCTTACTCTCATCCTTCCTTTGCCTTCATCTCCCTTAATGATTCTTTCTTCTCCTCCTCAGTCTTCTCGTGTTCTCTCCCTCTCCTTCTCATCTCCCCTTCACTTCTCATTCAGTTGGCTTTTCTAAACTTTCTTTCACATCACCATATGTTCTTCTTTAAATTTTCTTTTGTCTCCCTCTAACCTTAGCTCTTTCTACTCTGACTTTCTTTCTTGTTCTTCTTGTCTCTTCCTCTTCATACCCACTCCCTTCTCCTAATCCTTTCCAGCCCTCAGTCTTCTTTGCTTCCCTCCCCACTCCCTGATCCATTCTAACCAGGCTGAGCATACAACGCAATGTTTACACTGATTCACGTGCTGCTTTTGGTATTGGCTCTTTCAATGTCACAAGAGGTCTATACCAACATACATCTATTGTGCTGCCAGACCTGCTGAGCTTCTCCAGCATCTTTGCTTTTGTTCCTGATTTACAGCATCTGCAGTTCTTTTCGTTATTACATCTATTGTTGACAGTTAGAGATAAATCTTCTAATTTCTAATAAGGAGTGGGACTAGGGTAAAGAGGGAGAATGCTGTGAATTGATCTGGAATGCGTTGACTGAAAGGGTCATGGAAGCAGATTCAATCTCACTTGCAATATTTGCGAAGCTCTGGGGAAAGAGCAGGGCAATGAAACTAATTGGATAATTTTTTTAAAAACAGCTGACACAGGCAAAATTAAACAAATGTCCACGTCCTGTTTAGTATAACTCAGTCTTATTTTCAATGGGGGTTTGCTTCTAAAACCAGGAAAATTGACAACGTCAGCTCCAATCCCGCAGATTTCCCTATTTTACTGCAGTGTGTTGGACCACAGCCATACAATTCCCTCAGGAAGAGCAACATTAATGTAGGTTTTGGCGCTTTAACTTTAGCTCCCTTTTGGTTTTCTCAGGCATCCTGAAACGTACCACTGAATGCAAGGTGTGAAGATGCTGGTTACTAAGGAGGCTAAAGCCATGATAGAGAAATACACTAAACAATACTCAGTACAGCTACTTCCCAACCTGCTTGTGTGAAAGCGTTTCTTTGTAGTACTTTTGCTGAGAGGTGACATGCAGAAAAATGGAGTTGAGATTTATTAGATCAACAATGATCTCATTGAATGATAAAGATAAATTAATGATAAAAAAGGACACTGCAATAAGTAGTTGTGGTAGAGAAGAAGGAAGCTTGAAGGGAGCAGGGAAAAGGAGAGTGCAAAATGGCTAGAGAGACTGGAGCTGGAGGCTTCATGGGATGGAACACAAGGGGATGGGGAAGAAGGTGATTAAAAGAGATAGTGAGTTGAAAGAGGCTGTAAGATGGGGAGAGGGAGCCTCTGGGGGAGAAAGGGGTTGCAAGGGGAAAATGGGAGGCTGCAGGGAGAGAAGAGGGAGGATACAAAGGAAGGAGAACAGTTTTAAACCTGTCAACAAAGGAATTCTCAGCTAACTGGAAGCCAGGAAATCTTTAAGCCACTTACAATAATCACTCCCAAATAAAAGTGGGATCTCGAGCTTAACTTTATTTATTTGATTTACTGTAGTTATGTGTACCTAAGTACAGTGAAAAGCTTTGTTTATGAGCAGTACAGGCAGATAATAGCAAGCAAGGACATATAGATCATAGCATGCTTAGACAGAGTGAGGCATGCAGGTTATACTGCACAGAAGGTGCGTGAAGCAAGATCAACATTATTTGAAGTTAGAAAGTCCATTCATCAGTCTAATAATGACAGGGAAGAAGCTGTTCCTGAACCTGTGGATGAACGTGTTCAAGCTTCTGTATGTTCCGCCTGACAGAAGAGGTTGTAGGAGAGCATTACAGGGAGGGAGGGGTCTTTGATGATGGCAGCAAGAAGTGTAAATAGAGTCCATGGATGGAAGGTTGGCGTCTGTGATGGTCTGGGCTGTTAGCACAATCTTCTGTAGTTTCTTGAGGTCCTGGGCAGAGCAGTTGCCATACCAGGCCGTTAAGCACCCAGACAGAATGCTTTGTATGCATCTGTAAAAGTTGATGGGAGTCCTTAAGGACATGCCAAATCTCCTATGCCACCTGAGGAGGAAGAGTCATTGTAATTCAGAAGTTACCATATGGAGAAAAATTGTAATGGATGCTGATACTGATTTTGGTGTGAGCAGTTTGCAAATCCAAAGCAAACTAACTCCAGGAAGAGTTGTAAATGTGCATATACATGGAATACTTCAATAATTTTCTTAAAGGCAAGATGCACATACAACAACCACCAATGAGGCCTGCTAGGATGGACACTTGACACTGGCCTCCCTTGCTGCAGGTAAAGTCCCATGGTGTCAGGACGTGGCCCTTAAGAAACCATGAATTGTTTATTTAAGGCCTTGACTAACCCAGATGCAGGGAGTCTTTCTGAACCTCCTACCTGGTGGCAGCAGTGCACTGAGATTGGTGGCTATGGTATTGTGTCCAATTTTATGGCCTATATCCACGTGCCAACACAGCCCTTGGGGAACCATAAAATCCACCTGAAGTAGAGGGAAAAGGTTAATAGACAATGGCTTTCTTCATTCTCAATCCAACCATCCACTCTGCTTCTAAACTTAAAATCATTCGGCCTGAGTGTGAAAATATAAAAATCAACTAGTGTTTTATAAATACACAAGGACGTTGTAAATCAACATATAAGAATGTACTGGGATGGCAGGTACATGCTTGAATCAAAGTACAACTCAAATAAACCATTAAAACATTATGTTTTTAATTTTGTTTAAAATCCTCAGAGAAGATTGTTTAAATAACTTCTGGACACTATTAAAATTCAAGCTGAACCATTTGTTTGCAACACTATAAATACCATTGGAATGTAGACCTTTAAACACATGCTACCCACTAAAACATTAATACATTCTCCAAAAAAAAGGTTTTTCATCACTTAATTTGGTACAGTCATTATTTCTAAATTAAAATCTCTTTTACTGTTTCTTTTATACATGATCTTGATGAATTTTAATGATCATATATTCCTTTTTGTAAATGGAAAATGTCAATGGAAGTTCAAAAAACTAAACCATGGTGTTATTATGTTATTATAGTATTCAGAAAGAGCAAGAATTTTTAAGAATTGTATCATCGTGTCGAAACGTAAACAAAGGAGACACAAAGTCAAAACCTATTCTCTTGCATTCATCAGGACTAGACTCAAGAAACCAGGCTAATGAAAGGAACGCCAATTTTAGACAGCATTTGAAGAGCGTGCTGTTTAGGTGGGACACCATTGGCATAGAGTTACAACAGGATCAGCTGTCAATCTTAATTCTCAGTTCAGGGAGAAAGACTCTGCTCGGTTTGTGTGTTGCCATGGGAATGCAACAGAAATTGGTAGTCATCCATGACCCCTTTCCCAATGAAACAGGTGCGATATATGTACAAGTTCCTTTTTCCTACATAAAACATGGTCTGTGTGTTAACACATGGAGCATTCAGCATGCACAGATAGGTCACACTGCAAGCCTGTTAATTTTTAATTCACTGCCAGTATAATTCTTAACATAGTATAAATTTTTTAGTGAATATAAAACAATTGCAGATTTACATACAACGTTGAACATAGTTCTGAGGCTTGCAAGCACAGTCGAGTTGAGTAAAGTCTGCCTGTCACACTTTGCAAATGTGCAGAGTCAAAGGGATGTGTTATTTAAAATGGTCCGCCAATCACTAGGATATAATGACTTAAATACCTGACATCTCATTGGCTCTGAATGTAATGTATCATCTTTTTCATTTGTGTCACAACTAGTTTGATGTCCTCTAATACTGACTTGTAAACGTCGGTTTGTGGTAGGCAGCAGTAGAGAATCCATTGGCAGGTGTCTCAACTAATACATTGAAGAAAAGGAGGTTAGCACAAGAAGGAACATTGGAAGTGCCTTGAAGGAACTTCTAGAAGGCACCATCTACTCAACCTCCCCCACTAGGAGGCTTGTACCTCCGTAATCTCCAGAAAGGGATGAGGAGCTGGTTGTGAATCTTGACACCTGGTCTCCATTGCATCTCTGAGCACAGAGCCACCAGGTCAGAGCAGATCCTAACCAATGCTTCCATAGTCAACTAGGTCTGTCTGTCCAGTCACCAACCAGTCCAGAGTTGAGCAAATTGATCGAAAAACTGGGCAAACACAGGACTAATGGTCTTCTGAATAGTTTTCTGAAGAAGCGTCCAGACGCGAACCATCAGCTTTCCTGTTCCTCTGATGCTGCTTGGCCTGCTGTGTTCATCCAGCTCCACACCTCATTATCTCAGACTCCAGCATCGGCAGTTCCTACTATCTCTACTAATGGTCAGGATGGACAGCCGCAAAATCCTTGACAGAGCACATGACTGCTCTGTTAACTCTGCCACATCTCCATGCACCTCTCACCATGAACCAGTATTTGCTGCTTTCCAAAAAACTTCAGATGCTCATTGTAGGAACAAATTACTGCAGATGCTGAAATCTGAACTGAAAACAAACAAAGCTAGAAATCGGAGCAGGTCAGGCAGCATCCGTGGAAAGACAGCAAGCTAATGTTTTGCGTCTAGATAACTCTCCATCAGAGCTTTGTCAGAGGTCTGATGAAGAGTCATCTAGACTTGAAACATTGGCTTCTCTCTCTCCACGGGTGCTGCCTGAACCACTGTGATTTCCAGCATTTTTTGTCTTCAGTTCAGAGGTTCATCATCTGACTGGGATCAGCATCGGGATCAACTCCTGCATTCCTCTGATTGCCAGAATCCAACTCCATCTCTCTCTCTGGCAGTTCTCTGGACGTTTCCAGTGTGCACCCTCTGTGCCCAATCATGTAAACCAAGGAGCCAGTTTCTGCGCTGGTGCTGGATGTAAAGAAATATGTGTACTGTGGCTCCTTGTGAATGTTCCTGTTCTGCCTCAGAGTTTGTATGTGGTCCCTCCAAGGGGCTGGCTATTGGGTCAATGTGTAAGAGACAGAAAGCTGGGGGTTTAAGACCATATTCCAAACTCACCGTGATTATGAGCACAGAACACTCTGGAATCACAACATTTGAAATCACAATAAGATCTTTCATTGTATTTACATTCCTCAAATTGCACTATGTAAACAATCTTAAATACCCAAAGCTTTAGCCTATTAGCATCACAAATGAGATCAGGGTCACCCTCTGACTGCAGCAGCTATCACACTCCCTCTCCTTGACCCTGTTAAGTTCTGGCGCTGTCAGTAGTACATCATGTTCCCTTAGAAGATCACCACGCCATCGCCTTGTCTAGTCTCGCCTGAGCCAATAGTTTGATTCCAGTTATTTGTTTACAGTTCCAGTACTTCCTCCTCTAAGGGTGCGAGGGTGACCAGTGCAGCCACTTCTTGCCTAGCTCCTCTTCCTTACATTGTGAGCGCTCTTATTCTGTAATAATGCTGTGGCACACAACAATAATGTTGGCACACTGTGCCAACTCATTACCAGACAATGGGCAGCGCCTCATCCCATGTCTTTCGACATCTCATTCACACCAATTGTATGTCCTCATCTGCCTCTGACCCATGTCTATTGCCATGTGTGGATCCTCTCCCCTCATGTTTCTGTGAAGCAAACAATGCAATGTCCAGATGGCGCCTAGCCATTTCATTCCATCCATGCTCATAGTAGGCCACATGGTCATAGTGAGAGAGGCTTCGCCAGAGTGAGACAGAGTCAGAGGGAGTAATTGAAAATTTGGGTCAGAGGGCATTCAGGAAGAAGGGCGAAAGGAGTGATTTAATTAAGGCTTACTTCAAGGAATGAAGTCACTAGAGCAAGAGGCCAGCAGGAGAAGAAAAGCAGCATAGATCGAAAGGACTATGTGCACTAAGACATCACAACTGTCGGAAAAGCAGATGATTGGTAAGTAGGTATGCATTGTATTTCTAATCATAGAGTGAAGCTCAGGTATTTAATTCATGTTTAAGTCAGTAGGCTTTTCTTCTGTCTTTTTCTGAGGAATAACTTGTTTAGTTTTCATAATTAGTGCATATTTATTCTAAGGGTAACAAATAAGTTATATGATTATAGGTCAGAATGGCCTAGTGGAGTACATTCTGTGGTATGTGTGCACCCAGGGACATACAATGTGCCCCATCCAAGCAGGAAGTGTCACCAACTGCACAAGCTTGAGAGTGAGGGTAGGAATAGGAGGATAGAGCAGAAGAATACGTGGCTGAAGAGCTGATGCAGGGGAGAAGGATTCACATTTTTAGATCATTGGAATCTCTTCTGGCATAGAAGTGAACTGTTTGAGAAGGACAGACTGCACGTCAATTGAAAGGGGATGAATATACTGTTAGGGAGATTTACTAGAGCTGCTCGGGAGGATTTAAATTAGCAAGGTTGGGTGAGGATTGGGGATGAGGGAGAGAACCCCGGGAGATAGTGAGAAAAGACATCAGTCTGAGACTGGTGCAGTTGGGAAAAGGAGCAAGTCAAACAGTCAGCGTGGGCAGGAATAAAGCACAGAACGAGGGAGGAGTGTTAAATTAACGCTGAAGTATTATCGCTGGACTGTTAATCCAGAGGCCTGGATAACATTCCGGGGACCGGGTTCAAATCCTGCCATAGCAGATGGTGAAATCTGAATTCAATTTTTAAAAATCTGGCATTAAGAAACTAATGACGACCATGAATCCATTGCTGATTGTCGGAAAAACCCAGCTGGTTCACTAATGTCCTTTAGGGAAGGAAACTGCCATCCTTAACCAGTCTGCCTTCATGTGACTCCAAACCCACTGCAATGAACTGCCCTCTGGGCAATTAGGGATGGACAATAAACGCTGCCTAGCCAGTGACATCCTCATCCCATAAAATGAATAAAGAAAAAAATTAAACTGCATTTATTACAATGCAAGAGGCCTAACAGGTAAGGCAAGTGAACTCAGGCATGGCTGGGAACATGGGACTGGGATATCATAGCGATTACAGAGACATAGCTCAGGGATGGACAAGACTGGCAGTTTAATGTTCCAGGGTATAGATACTACAGGAAGGATTGGGCGGGGTGCAAGAGACTGAAGGAAGTAACATTTTTGATTAGGGATAACATTACAGCTGTACTTGGGGAGGATATTCTTGGGAATATGTACAGGGATGTTATTCGAGGGGAACTGAGAAATAAGAAAGGGATGACCCCCTTATTGGACTGCACTATAGACCCCTCCCGAATAATCAGGGGAAATTGAGAAGCAAATTCACAAGGAGATCTCAGTTATCTGTAAAAATAATAGGGTGGTAATGGTAGGGCATTTAAACTAGATGGAGTTTAATTTTGATAAATGTGAGGTGCTGCATTTTGGAAAGGCAAATCAAGGCAAGACTTATACACTTAATGGTAAGGCCCTGGGGAATGTTGCTGAACAAAGAGACCCTGGAGTGCAGGTTCATTGTTTCTTCAAAGTGGAGTCACAGATAGACAGGATAGCGAAAAAAGTGTTTGGTATGCTTGTCTTTATTGGTCGGTGCATTGAGTATAGGAGTTGGAAGGTCATGTTATGACTGTACAGTACATTGGTTGAGCTGATTTTAGAATACTGCATTCAATTCTGACCTCCCTGCAATAGGAAAGATGTTGTGATACTTGAAAGGTTTCAGAAAAGATTTATGAGGATATTGCCATGGTTGGAGGGTTTCAGCTATAGGGAGAGGCTGAATAGGCTGGGGTTATTTTCCCTTGAGCATCAGAGGCTGAGGGGTGATCTTATAGAGGTTTATAAAATCATGAGGGGCATGTATAGGGTGAATAGCCAAGGTCTTTTCCCATGGGGGGAGGGAGTCCAAAACTAGAGGGCATAGGTTTAAGGTAAGAGGGGAAAGATTTAAAAGGGACCTAAGGAGCAACTTTTCCACACAGAGGGTGGTGCATGTATAGAATGAGTTTTTGATTTGATTTATTGTTGTCATGTGTACTTAAGTACAGTGAAACATTTTGCTTGTGAGCAATAGAGGCAGATCATAGCAAGCAAGGACATATAGATAATAGGGTGTTTAGACAGAGTAAGGCATATAGGTTATACTGCACAGGAAGTCCACGAAGATCAACATTAACAAGATCAACATTATTTGAAGTTAGAGAGTCTATTCATCAGTCTGGTAATGGCAGCAAAGAAGCTGTTCCTGAACCTGTTGGTGCAGGTGTTCAAGCTTCTGTCAGACAGAAGGGTTGTAGGAGATCATTACCATGGAGGGAGGGGTCTTTGATGATGTTGAGAGCATTTCCGCAACAACGAGATGTGTAAATGGAGTCTATGGATGGTAGGTTGTCTTTCATGATGGTCTGGGCTGTGCACACAACCTTCTGTAGTTTCTTACACTCCTGGGCAGAGCAGTTGCCATACCAGGCTGTTATGCACCCAGACAGTATGCTTTCAATGGTGCATCTGTAAAAGTTGGTGAGGATCGTTATAGGCATGCCAAGCTTCCTGAGCTGTGTGAGGGAGAAAAGGCATTATTGTGCCTTCTTGACCATTGCATCTATGTGGGATGTCCAGAACAGGTTGTTGGTTATCGTCGCGCCAAGGAACTTGAAAGTGGCAACCCTTTCAACCTCCACTCCGGTGATGTAGATGGAGGCGTATTCTCCTCCTTTCTTCCTGAAGTCAAAAATCAGTTCTTTTGTTTCGCCAATAGTGAGAGGAAGGCTGTTATCATTGCACCATGACACCAAGTCCTCTATTTCTTTATGTATTCTGACTCCTTGTTTGATATCCATCCTACCACGATGGTGATGTCAGCAAACTTGTGGACGGTGTTCATTCGGAATTTGGCTACATAATCGTGGGTGTACAGAGAGTACAGTAGGAGGTTGAGAATGCATCTTTAGGGGGCTCCAGTGTTGAGGGTTATCATGGTGGAGGTGCAGTTGTCTATCTTCACCGATTGCTGTAGGCAGGTCAGGAAGCTGAGGATCCAGTTGCAGAGGGTGGAGTCAAGACATTGGTCTCAGAGTTTTGAGATTATTTAGGATGGGATTACGGTGTTGAAGGCAGAGCTGTAGTTGATGAGTAGGAGTCTGATGAGGTGTCCTTGTTGTCCAGATGTTCCCGGGATGAGTGCAGGGCTAGGGAAATAGCATCCCATCTGGACCTGTTATGTCAGTAGGTAAATTGCAGGGGATTAAGGGAGTGCAGAGGATCAAGATGATTGCAACTGCCAGAGGAAGTGGTGAAGTCTGGTATAATTACAACATTTAAAAGGGATCTGGATGGGTATATAAACAGGAAGGATTTGGAGGAAAATAGGCCAAATGCTGGTAAATGGGACTAGATTAAATAGGATTTCTGGTTGGCATGGACAAATTAGACCGAAGGGTCTATTTCCAGCTCTATGACTCTATAACTGAGTTTCAGAACTTGAGCAGCACTGTTCTGCATCCACAAGATAGAGGACTACAGAATAGTGCATATGGGAAGGTGGTCAGACCACAGATTAGGAGCATACAGGCAGAGAGGGAACGAGAGACTACTAGATAGTAGAAAACCAGCCAGGTCATGTAAGTTTCCCAAGTCAATCGAGCTTGTTTATCAATTTTCCATCTGGAAACTGCTGAGGATTATAGTGTGTCAGGAGAGTGCAGCTAGCACCAAGACCATGGCACCATGGGAAACTGTGCTGTACAGGCAGGAGGAGACGGAAGAATAGATAAACAATAGTTATAGTGGATTCCATAGTCAAGGGATCAAACAGGACCCCAGTAAATGTGACTCCAGGTTGGGGTATTGCATCCCTGGCACCAGTCAAGGATGTCACAGACCAATTCCAGGACAACCTTCATATGGGGGGATCAGCCAAAAGTTGTACTCCATATTAGCACCAATTACATAATTAAGAAAAGGGATGAGGTCCTGTAGGCAGATTTCAGGCAGTTAGAAATATATATATTAATTGTATGTACACTAACTATTACTAATTAACTGTTCCAATACAATAACACTGCATAAACACACACCTGGCAAGGGCAAATTCAGTAAAATAGATTGTCTCACATGCAATTCCAGCAGCAGAAGAGAACCCCAGCTTTTAGCTTTAACAGAGAGAGGACTAAGAGCTTCCACATCAAGCTTCAAGACTGCAGCAACTGCAGAAAACTAAAATTAAAAATCTTGGTTCTGTGGGAGCTTGACCCCACCCATTCGTGCTGCTTCTATTGTTCGAAACTGTAAAAAATCCCCAAGGCCTCATCAGCTATTTATTCTATTGGTTTTGGGAAGACCACTCAGTGCCTCATCTCAACATTTCTTCACACAAAAAAAGGACAAAATACACCTCTTAAAGCCATAAGATCAAGTATTATGTAATGGAAAAGGCTAATGAAAAGAATCTTTAGGATGAAAGAGCACAATATGATAGAATTTTACAGTATGTTTGAAAGTGTGATAATAAGGTAACTGACGAAGGCATGAGGCACCAACTGGCTGAGGTGGCTTGAGAAAATACATTAAAAGACACGTCTGTACATAGGCAATGGATAGTCTTTAAATAACTATTACATCACTTACAGCAACTATATAATCTTTCAAGGTGTAAAAATTCAAAAATGTCAGTCTGCCATGGATAATAATGTAAGTTCAGGATTGTTTAAGATTAAAAGAAAAAAGCGAGAAATAGTAATTCTGAAGACTAGAAGGTTTTCAGAACATGACAAATCAGGATCAAGAAACTGATAAGGAAATGGAGAATGATTGCAATCTAGCAAAAAAAACCCATCAAAATAGATTATAAAAGCTTCTATGTTTATGTAAAATGAAAACATTTGGCTAAAATGAATGTGGCTCAATTACATGAAAGTTTAAGGGAACTTATAATGGGGAATAGAAAAATGGTAGATTTCATTGATGAAGATACACAAACTCACCCAGAACTAGATATCCAAGTGGCTAAGAGAGAATGAGGAGTCATAGAGTCATAGAGATGTATAGCACAGAAACAGACCCTTTGGTCCAACTCATTGATGCTGACCAGATATCCTAAAAATCTAGTCCCATTTGCCAGCATTTCAGCCATGTTCCTCTAAATCCTTCTTATTCATATACCCATTCAATGTTGTAATTATACCAGCCTCCACCACTTCCTCTGGCAGCTCATTTCATACACGCACCATCCTCTGCATGAAAAAGTTGCCCTTTAGGTCCCTTTTATATCTTTCCCCTTCCACCTTAGACCTATGCCCTCTAGTTTTGGACTCCACCAGCCCAGGGAAAAGAACTTGTCTATTTACCCTATCTATTCCTCTCATGACTTTATAAACCTCTATAAGGTCACCCCTCAGCCTCTGACGCTCCAGAGAAAATAGCCCCAGTCTATTCAGCCTTTCCCTATAGCTCAAACCCTCCAATCTTGGCCACATCCTTATATGTCTTTTCCGAACCTTTTCAAGTTTCGTAACATCTTTCCTATAGCAGGAGACCAGAACAGTACACAGTATTCTAATAGTGGCCTAACCAATGCCCTGTGCAGCTGCAAACGACCCCCCAACTCCTATACTCAATGCACTGACCAGTAAAGGCAATAAATCAAAGGCATTTTTCATTATTCTGTCTACCTGTGGCTCCACTTTCAAGCAACTATGAATGTGCACTCCAGGGTCCCTTTGTTCAGCAACACTCCCGGACCTTACCATTAAGTGTATAAGTCCTGCTCTGGTTTGTCTTTCCAAAATGCAGCACCTCACATTTATCTAGATTAAACTCCATCTGCCACTCCTCAGCCCATTTGCCCATCTGATCAAGGTCCCGTTGTACTCTGAGGTAAGCTTCTTCTGGTCTCCCTATAGCTCAAACCCTCCAACTCTGGTACAATTCTTTACTGTCCACTACATCTCCAATTTTGGCATCAACTGCAAACTTATTAACCCTACCTCTTATGTTCAACAGTCATTTATATAAATGACAAAAAGCAGTGGACCCAGCACCAATTCTTGTGGCACACTGCTGGTCACAGGCTTCCAGTCCTAAAAGCAACCCTCCACCACCACATAATGATCATGAAACCACAGTCGATTGTTGGAAAACCCAATCTGGTTCACTAATGCCCTTTAAGGAAGGAAACTGTCATCCTTACCTGATCTGGCCTACATGTGACTCCAGACCCACACCAATGTGGTTGGCACTTAACTGCCCCCTGGACAATAAATGCTGGTCTAGATAGTGATGCTCACATCCTGTGAACGAATTAAAAAACAAACTCTCTGGCAATGTAGCTTTCTCTGAGACATTAGAAAGAAACAAATATCGGTTATTAAGCTACTGCAACATTTTTCCCTACTTCCATCATTGCTTTAGCTGTAATGGTTTCTGCCTTTCCAAACAAAGGTTCTAAATAACCTGTTGGAGTGAAAGTCACAAATGAAATGAAATACAAGAGTCCTGCAGGATTTAATGCCTTCCTTGTAAATTTCTGCCATGTGTCAAATTGGGGTACAGCACACAACATGGGCATATGCCAATATCTCAAACTTGAGGTACTTCCAGGACACTTGCTGTTGGCTCATGCCCAGCTGCCAGTTCTCTCCACAGCAATGTCATTGGGCAAGCCCTATTACACAGATACAGGCCAAGAAACGACACTTCAGCAGTTATTTGGCCTCTTAATATCTTATGGCACAAGCTGGATTTGCACAGGCAGGAGTCAGCATTTCCAGGGTGGCATTCTCTCCACTACCACAATACAACATATACAATATACAGTATCCTTTTATTGTCATGTGTGCTCCATAGTAGGAGTACAGTAAAAAACTTAAACAATGTCTTTTTTTAGGGTGACATCTTAAATACAAGTGCCTCGGTACAATCCTTGTATACAGCAGACAGATAAAAGTAGTTGCTTAATTACATAGTTGAAAATAGGTTTAAAATAGGAATATATTAAAGGATATATTAAGGGGTTAATATTACAGTGTTCTAAGGTAAGGATTGTCCCCTCACACCAGTCTCTGTTCGGAGATAAAAGGTACTGCAGATGCTGGAGAATCCAAGATAACAAGCATGGGGCTGGATGAACACAGCAGGTCAAGCAGCA
>JAHRHZ010000097.1:4916169-4966973 GCA_024137785.1 Ginglymostoma cirratum | reverse complement strand
GCATCATAGGAGCAGGAAAACTTGACGTTTCGGGCCGAAACGTCAAGTTTTCCTGCTCCTATGATGCTGCTTGACCTGCTGTGTTCATCCAGTCTCTGTTCGGAACTCGCTGTCTGCATACTGCTCAAGGAGCTGTTTCCCATGTGCCGCTGGGGGGCTTCTTCTCCACACTGCTCCGGGCTTGCGGCCCACATGCTACTCCAGGACTCACTGTTCGGGTTGTTCTGGGGTTCATCAGTGCGTACCTGCAGGTCCCTGAGCGCAAGGCCATGCTGCTCGCTCTGGGCCTCCGCGAGTCTTGGCCTGTGCTTGTTCCAGCCCGCTGTGGGTCTCGGCATGCTCATTCCGGTTCTCCGCAACTCTGCACTCCGTGGTGGGGGGTGGAAAAGGGGGAAAAAGTAAGAGGGAAATGGGCTAAAGGAGCTGGCGAGCAGAAAAGCTCCAACCAGTGTGGCCTACTCTGCTGCCGTCTTGGACTGCAATGTCCAGCCCAATGATTCTGCCATTGCCATTCATCTTCATCATGACAGCATTCTGAAGGTTGTGAAAAGTATTATGTGATCATACAGGACAGGCAGAAATTCAATATGTTTGACGATGAAAAGTCTTATTTTGTCAATGAGCACTAACAGTGAAGAAGTATTCAATGCTGCAATGCTTTTCCCAGTCCCCAACATTACAAATAAAGAGTTATTCTTAGTAAGTGGGATACATCACATAGAAAGATGTGGTCCTCTTCCTAAAAATGAGTGAGGATTTGCAGGCACTGGTTATTCAGACTCTTTCTCAGTTCGCTGCAGCATACAGCCTGTGAAGAATCAGCCACTGATAAACTGCACTTTCAGCCTAGCTTTGCACCTCTTATCATTAAGTGTGGGTCAGCTAACAGATCTGGCTGTGCTCCATTGAGTTGTAAGAATGTCACTGAACATTTAAAATATGTGACAATGGTTTAATTGCCTGATATAGTTATCTGTATAAAAGTGTGTGGAAATGTTTTCCACAAGTCTTATCTCTATCTTATCAGTTTTCATGTTGGGACAGTACTTTGCTGCATCTACCGAATTAAATTCAATGATACGAAACATGATGTGCAAGAAGTTGTAGACCAGAAAAGTGATTGAACCCATTCAACTTCAGTCTACTATAGATACTGGGAACAACATTAGATTGGTGTCAAGCATGTAGAAATTTACAGTTGACCATTTTCTATCTGGCAATAGCACTCAAATTTAGACTCCACCCACTCGATTTTTTTGTGGCATAATTTACCAAAGAAATGTTTTCATTTTAACATCACGTAGGAATCAGAGAAATGTTACAGTATAGGATGCCATATAGCCTTTTATACCTATGTCAGTTCTCTTTGGAGATACTCAACCCCCGCCTATTCTCATAGCCCCTCAAATATTCATATTTAGGTAATTATCTAATTTGTTTTTGAAAGCAATGTTTGAGTCTGCCTTCACTACTTTTGCAGGCAGTGCATTTGAGGTCCTGGCCATTCACTGTCTAAAAAATAATTTCCTCAAGTAACCTCTGGCTCTTTTGTGTATTATCTTAAATCGTGTCATCTTGGTATTCACCCTCCTGCCAATAGGAACAGCGTCTGTCTGCCTCTCCTGTCCAAAACCTTCAAGACTTTGAAATTGCCTTTCAACACTCTGATCCACAGTTAAAGTCTGTCATCTCTGGAACTCTCACTAATCTTTTCTTTATCTTCTGCAGTGCCATCATGTCCTTGCCAGAGTATGGTACCCTGAATTGGATACAGTATTTCAGATGAGGCTGAACCAGTGTTTTGCAAATGCATCATAGCTTCTTTGCTTTGGCGCTTTGTGGGGCAAATGTACATCTTCCAATGAAGGTGCAAATTAGGCAACAAAACTTTGCACTTAGATTTTGTTTTGCTGAAAATATTATTTTTGTGTGTCTTCCCGACCCCAGACCATTTTTGTGTGGCTTCTGGTATGTCAGGAAGACCTATGATGCAAAAGGCACATGCGTCTCTTCCAATGTGCCCATTGTGAAGGCCATGTGTTTGTAGAATCATAGAAATGTCACAGTGCCTAAGAAGACCATTTGATCCATCCTGTCTGCTCCCTGAATGAGCATCATGATTTATTGTCATTCTCCTGTCCTTGCCCATGCCCTTAACCCTGCATATTACTTATATTTAAATAATAATCTCTAATCATTATAAAGCCTTCTTGAATGCCAGAATTGAACCTCCTCCTTACCATCAAGGACCTGGGGTGCACAAAGTTTCTTGTAGTAGTCCCCTGCAGCTATAGGTTGTCAGACTCCCGGGCCACCTGTAATCTTGGCATCCTTGAAGAGTTCATGGACCATGTTTATATTTCTTGTTATTGGCTTTTAGAGTCATAGGTGTTTACAGCTTGGAAGGAAGCCCTCCGGCTCATTGGAATTTTGATGACCAGTGTGGACACATCTATTCTAACCCCATTATCCTGCATTTGGTCTGTATTCTTGTATACTGCAGTGTTTCAAGTGCTGAACTGAATAGTTCTTACATGTCTTGAGGGTTCCTGCCTCTACCACCCTTTCAGGTGGTTTCATTTTTTATTGTACTTCAGTCCCATGCTCCTGATCTTTGGACGTTCCATGTTGAGAGCGGGGGCAGGCAAGCCAGAAGACTGGGATGCGTCATCACCAAACAAAATAATATCTTAATTTAAATTTGAAATTCTCCTTTGATATTTTGATTTTCATTACAGTATGGCTGTCTACACAAATTTTGCTGGGTTTGGCTATTTTAAAGTAGCAGAAAAGGACAGCAAAGGGCTCTTGCGGTGCATCGGCTGTGTCCCTTCGTCTGGATTAAAAAGTCTAGGTTCAAATCTCACTGGCCATGGAGACGTGTCATAACATGTCCAAACATGTTGATTCAAAGACATTTTGCAGAGGAAATGATGGCATCATGGCAGTTTGGCAAAACCAGTAATTCAAAGAAGAAAGCTAATGTTCTAGGGATATACCTTTGAACCCCATCACTTTATATGGTTGAATTTAAGAAGCCTCTAACATAGGTGGTTCAGAGGCTAGGGCTCTTAACTTAAAGTCAGTAGTTTCAAGTTCAAATTCCCTCTAGAGATTGAGCATACGATTCACCCTGACACACCAGCGCAGTTAGCAAGCAGATGCTGCACTGGTAATCATGCTGTCTTTGTCTACAACTAAGCTAATCTGAACACACCAAGTTTCATGTAATCCTGGAAACTAAGCAGAGCTGAGTACTTGGATTGGATATTGCCTGAGAATAACAGGTGCAGTAGGCTTTCTGAGCAACCATAGATTCAGTCACGTCCTCAGCGACCTGGAAATTCTGCAGCCTTGAGGAGTCTATGGACTATGTTTGTATTTATTGTTACAGGCCACAACCCTGGTTTTTTAAAGGGGCTATTGTTATATTTTTGATTCCACACAAAATCAGCCCACCTTGTTCCTGACTTTTGTGCACCCAAAATAGAGGGAAGCAGGCTGATCAGAGGACCTCCTCAGACATCTGTTTCTGGGCCTGATAATGATGGCCATTACTAGGTCCAGGCAGCAGGCAAGGGAGGGGGTCATTGCATCCTGACTTTGTGACGTCTGCACCCAGGTTTTCCCAGAAGTGGAGCACTCATTGCACACAGGTACACTACAGGCTTCCAGGACAGGTGGGCACAGTGAAGGCTGGGATGTATCATCACTCCTCACCCCCAAAATTATACTATAACTCACAATTCAGTAAGTTTCCTTTGTGATTTAATTTTTGTTACAGTGCCCCTCAAGGGCTGTGAATTCAAATTTTGTTTAATTTAGTGTACAAATTTATTTGAAGCACAAGAAAGCTGATTGTAGAGTTCTTGTGAGTGGTAGTGTGCTAAATGTGCCAGACAGACCGGGTTCAAATCCCAATGCCATAGAGGTACACCATAACATGTCTGAACAGCTTGGTTGAAAGTACTTTAAGGAGCTTCATGGTGCAGTGGTGTGACCCAAGGTCTGGCTTTATTTGGACGTTATGTTGTAACAGATTGATTGAAAAATATCTTTTGTTTTGCAAAAAGGAGAATTAGTGGCAGCAAACTATCGCAACCAAAAGCTATCAGTGATCAGTAAGCAGAAGATATCACAACACTAAGGAATTTTATTCAGGTGGCTGTTTTGTATGACCTCTATGTGGCTTGTTGTTAGATGTGTTTCTATTCCACTAAATTACCACGCAAGTAAGATCATTGTACCATCACTGTACACACCATTGTTGCAATCATCACACAATTGTAAGTAGCCAGAATCTGAATATTCTGCATCCTATGAACATTCAGAGTGTTTGCATGTATTGTTTAATTCCATTTATTACTTTATTGTGTGAAGTCTTGCTTTTCAGTGTAAGCTGCTGTCTGCCTTTTCTTGTTGGTCAGTAAGTGCATTGTTTCATACCTGGTTTTCTTAGCATGTTTTCAAGAAGTATATTGCCTTGTCAATTTACTGTTTCTGTAAAACTTACAAGCACACCTAACAGTTTTTAGTGTGAAACTGGGATTTGAAGATTTATGATTTTCAACATGTTCACGAATGTTCACAGGGTATTCTGTCATTGGGGGTATGTTGTCTTCACAGGGAGAAATGTATTAATGGAAAATCCAATTTCAGGTTTTAAAACAGGCCATTTATTGAGGGTACCACAATTTTGTTTCTTCTTGAAGTTAGCTCCCAATGCTCAGAGGTTGCATTGCCTGGTGTTTAACAAAGTATAATAAATCTAATGGTTACCTTTGCTGATCAGACGTGGAAAAGCAATGGAGATTCTGCAATTATTCTTAATGGTGTCAGGAAGAGGCAGAATTGGCCAGATATTTCTGCTCATGATGACTATCCACTGATTCCTGGTGGAAAGCGCATATACACAATTGGTAGATGGAAATGGGGTTAAACTCTGTGATCCTAGTATAGATGAATATTCTGTAGGGGCTTCAATAGGGTTAGGGTTAGGGTTAGGAATACAACATTCAGGGCAGAAACAAGTCCCTAAAAGTATTAGCATTGTATCTCATACATTCCCTGACTCTGCAGTAATATCATTCATCCCTAAATAAACAGCATGGTTTGGAAAATCCATTCCCACTATTCTGGACCTGCTGCAATCATTTATTCCACTCCACACAGTTTGGGAATTATCTAGATATGTTACTAATTGCCAAATATATAAATAATAATTTTGCATCAGGAAGCATTATAGTATTTGCATTAAGCATACCAAACAAGGGAGTTGGCGGGTGTGTGAGAATTGCTAAGTACTACAACTGAACTATGATCTCAGTACATGAGGACAAACCTGTTCCTCCTAAGCACTTGTTAGCTCAATTGGTTGGACAGCTGGCTTACATCACAGTGTGCTGCTAATAGCATGGGTTCAATTCTTGTACTGGCTGAGGTGACCAGGAAGGGGACTGTCCTTCTCAACTTCTCCCCCTGCCTGAGATATGACCTTCAGTTAAACCACCACCAGTTGCCCCTATCGAATGGGGAAGCAGCCTTGTTGTCTAATAGGACTATGGTGACGTTACCTGTTTTTGGGGCCTAGCTTTCTGAAAAATCCATTCAGTTGTTTACATTTCAGAAGACAGGTCTCAGATTTAGGAAATCAAGTGGAAAAATGGGAATAAATTTGTGGCGTAATGCACCTAGTCTTTTGCAAGTTTGAAGTGTAATATGCTATCAAACTTACAGGAAAGGGTCAATTTACCACACATTTAACATTAACAACACTACCAAGAAGCTAGTTTGGACAGATGTTTCTTTTCCCTGTAGAATCAAATTGAAATGTCAGGAACTCATTGTAGATATGCTGCTGTTTAAAACTGGTCTCATAGTTTCATCATGGATCTTTCCCACTGAGCTCAGAAAGGAACCATTCTTTTTTTAGTTTCAGCAAACCATTGCTTCCTGCACTCAAGAGCCTGATACCATGGAATTCTGATAATGGTGAAGACTTTTCCGTTACAAAAGGACTTTGTTGCAATAATTATTTGGTTATCATGCTCCCAGTTTCCAAAACCATGTATCTGGAATTTTTTTTAAGTTTTAGAAGGAATAACAGAGCGCTATTAAGTTTCCAAAACACACTCTTTGTTGTTGTTTACTTTATGGATACATTATTCTAATATTAGAGGAGTACAAGCTATTTCAAATACAGTACTACATAAACTATTCCAAAGGTTCACTGTGACATAAATGGATACTTTCCTCTCTGCTTTAACTTACTTATTGTCTCACAAAAATTCGTGCACTGCACTCCAGAAATCTGACTTCCATCTAAGCCAGAACTTTTGTCCAACTTATCTTAATAGAATGTTTAATGCTTTGTTCTTAAAATCTTCCTGATAACAGATTGGACAACAGTCGAAAATGTGGTTTTCAAATGTATACAGATGCCATGATGAGTTCAGTTTCTACTTGATGGATTACTTCTTTATTGATCCGAGAGGCCATGGGCTAATTTGCACCTGCACGGTCCCTGGTTGGTCAGCTGGCAGAGTGGATTACCCACCCATTGTAGAACACACCCAGCTTTCAAGCTTTGAGATCAAAATGAAAGTCAAGTGGATTCAACAATAACCAGCTGGTTTCCCCCCTCCACCTGTCAAGATGGATTGAGGTGGACAATTTAACATTGAGGTCCAATGTCATTATCTTATACGTATCCAACATGTGTGTGCTGAGTTTGATACATAGCTATAAGAGATCAAAAAGTTATTTTATCTCTTAAAGATAATTTATTTCTTGTTAAGACATTGGTGTCACAGTTTATATTAACTTTTCCCATCATATAGTTCAATGATATTCACAATCCTAACAAAAAATGGTTATGTAACTGCAATTATACGCTTCCACTAATGGTCACATTATTGCTTCTCAGTTTTTCATCTCCCAATCCTCAATCTGTATAACAGGGAAAGTTTAATGCTTCAACCATTTTTATTTTCTCTGCTTTCTTAAATGCTGTAATTTAACCATAAATAAAATAAAATCAGTCTTACTTATTTAAATATGGACAATTTGTATGACTTCACAATGGGCACTACACTCTATGTGTAAGCTCTGGTCTAATAATAACACCATCATTGGCCCTACTGCACCTGAAGACTCTTCTGGTCTTGATTACCTGCGTCTGATGCTAAGGGAGATCGATTAGTTCTGGACATAAGTTCCATGACATAGATTTTCAACTTGCTTCCGAATTGCAAAACTGACAACATGTATTATTCAACTCAATATAAAATCTACGTGAGCCTAATTTGATTAAAAGTAATGAGAATAAAAATATTGTGTGGTTCCCATAATAGACAATTGATCAACACTAACCATATGGAAACCCATCATTTGTGGCAAGGCTTGCATGACATTACGGGCTACAAATTGAAGTCAAACAGAATCGCAGGCAACAGTGCATTTCTACCCAATGAGCTCTATGCTTTCTATGCTCGCTTTCAACAGAAGGTCAGTGAAACAATGTCACCTGTCCTAACAGCCTCGCATGTACTTGCACCCATAGTCACCACCGCAGATGTTAGATTGGCCTTCGTGACAGTGAACCAACAGAAAGCAACTGTCGCACATGGAGTCCCAGGGCATGCACTAAGATCCTGTGTGGACCAGCTGGCAGGAGTATTTTCAGACATCTTTAACATCTCCTAACTTTGATCTGAAGTCCCCACCGGCTTCAAGATGACCATCATCATCCCGGTGTCAAAGAAAAATCATGCAGTGTGCCTCAATGACTATCGCCCGGTGGCTCTGACCTTCATAATTATGAAGTGTATCGAGAGGTTAGTCATGGCTCACATCAACTCTAGCCTACTAGATTGGGTTGATCCTTTGCAATTCACCTACCAGTGCAACAGGTCCATGCCAGACACCATCACCCTTGCCCTACACTCATCTGTGGAACACGTGGATAACAAGGTTACCTTCATCAGACTCCTACTTATTGACTACAGCTTGACTTTCAACACCATAATTCCAAACAAACTCATTCCAAACTCTGAGTCCTAGGTCTTGGTTCCCCACTCTATAACTGGATCCTTGACTTCCTGACCCATAGACCGCTATCACTAAGAATCGGTGACAATGCCTCCTCCACAATAATCCTCAATACTGGTGCTTCACAAGGCTGCGCACTCAGTGCCCAACTGTACTCCTTACGCACTCACAACTGTGTGGCCAAATTTTGCCCCAACTCTATTTACAAGTTTGCTGACAACACCACAGTTGCAGATTGAACACAATTCAAGCGAGCCACAACACACTGCAACACACGCAAGAAGGAGGAAGAGCACCAAACAAGGCATATGCTAACAAGGGATATCCCAACAACTTCACCCGCAAGTGCCTAAGAGATAGACAAGGCCAAGGAGACACAGTATGCCCCAAGACACTGGCCACACTACCCTATATCAAGAACATATCAGAACTGACAATGAGACTCTTACAACCACTAGGAATCATGATAGCACACAAACCCACAGCCACGCTATGACAAACACTCACAAGGGCCAAAAACCCCACTACCATGGCATGCAGGACCAATGTAGCTTACAAAATATTTTATAATGACTGCAACATACATTAAATTGGCCAGACCAGAAGGAAACTGGCCATCAGGATACACGACCACTGGCTAGTAGCAAAACGGCATGATGAACTTTCCCTCATCTCAGTGCACTCCGATAATGAAGGCCGTCAATTTAACTGAATGTGACCATCCTAGCCCAAGCCAACCACAGACATGCAAGGGAATTCCTAGAGGCCTGGTTTTCAACCCATAATGCAATCAACAAACATGTGGAATTTGACCCCATATACAAACCCATGAAAAAAAGAACTGGAAACAGCACAACCCAACTTAACAGACCGGATCATATAAATTCCAAGCAGAGTAGAAAAACATCGCTTCATTGGAGGCCGCACTGATGATGTTACCCAGCATGGTGACGAAACGTTTGTACGATAACCAGCCCGCTTGGCAAGCAAGCCAACAACCTTATCCACACCCCGAGCTACAAATCTTTGCAAGAACCTTAAAGTTGTAGATTGTATCTCAAACAACAACAAGACAGAAAACAGAAAACAGATTGAGTGGTTAGTGGCATGGTGTAAAAACAACAATTTCTCCATCAATGTTGGCAAAAAAAAGGAGCTGGTCATTGACTTCAGGAAGCGGAGTGGAGGGCATGACCCAGTCTTCATCAATTGTGCCGAGGTAGAGATGGCTGAGAGCTTCAAGTTCCTAGGAGTGATAATCACCAACAATGCGTCATGGTCCATTCATGTGGTCAAGAAAGCACAACAATGCCTTGACTTCCTCACAAGGCTAAGGAGGTTTGTCAGTTCCACAAAGACTCTCATCAATTTTTATAGATTCACCATAGAAAGCATCCTAGCTGGGTGCATCACAGCATGGTATGGCAACTGCTCTTCCGAAGACTGCAAAACACAACACAGAGTCATGAACATAGCCCAGTCCATCACACAAACCAACTTTCCATTCACTGACTCCATCTGTACTTCCCGCTGCCCCAGGAAACCAACCAACATAATCAAAGTCACCTCCCACCCTGCTTATACACTCTTCACCCTCTTCTATCAGGCAGAAGATATAAAGGTTTGATACATGTATGAACAGATTGATGAACAGCTTCTTCCCTGCTATTATCAGACTTTTGAATGGACCTCTCAAAGATTAACATTGATCCCTCTCTCTGCACCTTCCCTGCAACTGTAACATTGTATTCTGCACTCTATTCTGCTTCCTGATGCACTTCTTACGGTACGAACTGCCTGTACAGCATGCAAAACAATACTTTTCACGATATGTGACAACAATACATCAAATCAAAATCAATTTAAAAGCAAAATTCTATAGCATATGAAAATCTGAAAAACAGGTCATTTCAACTTTCTCCTACCCCACTGAACTTACTTCTACATATCTTGATTTTATTTCCTCTCCCTTTGCCCAGTCTCTCCCTACATTCATTAATTTTTTGATGCCCTAAAACAATTTCTTTCAACAATTTCCAGTTTCTTGGCCCTAACCACCATCTGTTCGCAAAGGATGTGCAATCTCTCTACACCTCTATACCCTATCAGGACAAGCTGAAGATTCGCTGCTTCTTCCTTGAACAGATCTTTCTCCAGTTGGAATCCACCACCACTCTCTCCTGTCTGACTTTCTGTAGGTCCCTTTAAACTCGAACACCTTTAATCGCTTGGATTTCCCACACAGAAGATGCCTTCCGTGCTGAAACCTCCCTGCTACTTCTTTGTAGCCATCACTTCTCAGTCGTGGCTTCCAAGGAATTACACTCAACACATCGTCAGTCTGTGTCAGCAGACTTTTATTCGCCATCCACCTATCCTGTAGTATTTTCACTTTATACGTCATAATGGTTGGTTCGAACTCTCCCACTCACCCTCAATGACTGAACTATTGATAAAACTCCCTTAAATCTAAACCTGCAGGCCTGAGCACATCAGAAAGTTGAGAAGATCAAACTCAACTTCCATGAGGGCAATCTGCCATTCCCTACCTCCCAGCAACTATATTCCCCTTCCTGAATGAGGTGTTTGGGAAACAATTCCACGCATTCAGGAACCATCCCCCATCCTTTCAAAAGTCCAGTCATTCTCCAGCAGCCCCAACATAAATCTGCTCTCCCACCCACAGATCAACTCCAAATAATTCCTCATTGCAAAACTCTCTTTCATCTCTGAGGTTTTGGACACTTCTTGTCACACTCCTGTCTGAATCCCCTCAGTTCAATTTTGGAAGTCAAAAATGAATTTTGTGTTTGTAATCTTTTTGTTCTCCTCCACTGTTTCCCTGCATTTAATACAACAAACCAGGTTACCTGTCTCTTCCAGATGTCCTCCACTGTCCAGCTCCAGGACATTGGTCTCGCCTTTGATGCCTCCTCCCTGTTCACGTACAAAGCCCTTCAAGATGCTATCCTTTGGCAGCGCCTCTTTTGGAGATGTATGCATCCCTCAATTGCATTTTCATTGGGCATGGAATAAGGTTGCCTTCAGATGCTGAGAAATGTAATACACACTTAGACTCTGCTCCTTTGCCACGTATTTCATTCCATGGTCACGTATCCAAACAAACCTATTCCACTCTAAACTAAGCTTATCCTTTTATTAAACCCACTTACTTACCCCTATGCACCAAATCTCTCTGTGCTCCTACTGCAGTCGGAACTAAATCCTGTTCATTTAATGGCGCCACCCCTCATTCTCAATGACTCACTCCGTGTTTCCCATTCAAATTCCTTTTTAAATCCCCATCAACTTGTATCCACCATCCTTCTTTCTGAAGAAGGGTCTAGGACCGAAACGTCAGCCTTCCGGCTCCTCCGATGCTGTTTGGCCTGCTGCGTTCATCCTGCTCTACACCTTGTTATCCCTTGAGTCCACGCAGTCTGGTTTTTTGAGTCATTCTCACCTCCACCACTGGGGTGGGGGTCTTCAGCCAAGTCGAACGCCACTCCCGAAACTTTCTCCCTCATGCTCCCAACCTTTGTCTCCCTTTTTGCTTCTTTTGAAAATTCTCACATTTTATGTTTTTTTTAACGAACTTCCCTATTCATTTTGAGCTTACCCGGTTTCCCGTTCTGTAAAGCACCCCAGAGCTAGCTGTTTTCTCTACTAATTTAATGTTTTTGAAACAGATAGAAAACCTCCACTTGATAAATTCAAGGTTTCAAACAAGTCGAATCAAAGAGTTTGCGGATATTGTGCTTTCTCACTGGTTACCGGAAGGCGGGAATGATGGGTCCATGAGATTCACCAACTATTTGTGGAACAGAGGAAGGGTTGCTGAAGGGTTTTCTAAAGGCTTCCGCTTCACATCAGCAGATGTACTCATCTGCTTTGAATATAACGCCGAGTTGAGACTAGGGCTTAGTGTGCGCGGCTGGTCACTAACATAAAGCACGTTGAGAATAGTTTATTACGAGTGCCGCGGTATTTACGTGAGGCAGCTTGAGCATGAGCCATGCGTTTTCACAACTCTTTCCGATGGTTCAAAACATCTGATTTAAAATAAACGAAAAGTTTCCAATCTTCCTTTGTGCGTGCAGGGTACGTGCCAATCTAAGACAGGACACTTTTGCTGCTGGGACTTTGTTGCTAGGGTCAGTGTCTGATACCCCCGCCCCGTACCCCCGTACCCCCTCAATCCTCCCAGTCTGATAGCGAGCCGGATGGGTTCTTGCTGAGCCTGGGAGATGGGCGAGGCTGTTGACTTTCTGTCTGGGTCTCTCTCCTTCTCTCTACCCTCCACTATCACGTCGCTCCGTTTTTGGGAGCTTGAAAAAGTCAGGAACGTCATTGGCCAAGCTCCATCCGGCGGTGGGTTGAGATGCTAGGAACAGCCGCGCCTGTTCCAGCACTCACTCAGTCTCTCCGTCCCTCAGTCAGACTTACTGGGAGCAACATTCACTCAGTCAGTCACTCACTCCGTCGCTTGGTCAAACTCACTGGGAGCAGCGCTCACACATTCGTTCACTCACTCAGACAGTCTGGAGGGCAGCAGCACTCATTCAGTCACTTACTCCCTCCCTCAGTCAGACTCACTCGGAGCAGGACTTAACTCAGACAGACTGTCAGACTGTGAGCTGCCTCTCAGTGGGAGCAGTACCGCCTGATCCACCAGTCTCCCACTCACACTCAGACTGACAGAGGGACAGTGCTGAGAAAGAAAGCATTTGCCAAGGTCCGCTGAATCTCACCGATTAAGTGTGGATGCTCCGTGAATTGTAGCCGCTATTCCTGTGAGTGTGTCTTGTATTATTGTTGCTCCCTGTCTCCCTCCGTCCCTGCACTTGTTGAGAATGCAGCTGCTGCGTGTTTGCCTGACTCTGTTCTGGATTTCTGTATTTGTTGGCTTTGGATTATCACAGATGACCGCCGAAAAATTTCTGCTAACTGAAAATGAGACTTGGGGGAAGTTTCATTCTGGTCCCAATTCTCTGGATTTATTCCACTTGCCCACGGTCCAGCCCGGCCTGGGGTTGTCTCAACGGGGAACGGGTCTTCCCGATGTAACGGCGACGATAGATAACTCCAACGCAACCAATGGCAATACTAACTCAACCAGTGACAGTGATATCCCTTCCTCCTGCTACTATCCCACCCGCAGCAACCCCACCTTCCGATACATTACTGCCGGCCTCTCTTGTGCCATTTTCGTCGTCGGGGTGATCGGCAACGCGACTTTGCTGAGGATTATCTATAAAAATAAATGTATGAGGAATGGTCCCAATTTGTTGATTGGAAGCCTGGCCCTGGGAGACTTGTTCTACATCACAATTGACATCCCTTTCCATGTCTATAAGGTACGTCTGTTCTTCCCTCCCGTGGCGTCTCCACTCGTGTACAACCCCTTTAGTCTCTCTCCTGAACTGTCCTCTTATTCTTGTCTCAAGGGAACTACATTCCCTGCTTTCTTCATTTTGGTTCTTTTCGACTTTTATGATGCAGTTTTTATCTTTTCTATTTTAGTTCCTAACGTTGCAAAGGAACCAAAGGGTTTTAATCCTGATAGTACTGAGTATTTAAATTTATTTGTAACAATTTTACAATTTTACAAACTTTCTCAGTTTTTGATGTAAACCTGGCCTTGTTCCTTCATTCAATACTTCTTTCTTTCTAAATTAGTTCCTCCTATGCCTTGCAGCTTCCTTTGTCACCACATATGGTTTTATATTACTTTCACTTTGATATTCGACATAACACATTTGTGGTTTCTTCTATCCGTTTTTAAAAAGAAAACTTTTATCATTTATCTCTTTAAATATTCTAACCAGACCCAAGAATAAATTATCTTATTTTTTACATTTTCTGCCTCATTTGTTAACTTTTTGTTTCAATTTATTCGAGTGCATTCATTGACATTTGTGCCCTTTGTCAATTGTGTCTTCCAGCTTCTGGCTTCAGAATGGCCTTTTGGTATTGTTGTTTGCAAACTGGTACCTTTCTTGCAGAAAATTTCAGTGGGGATCACAGGCCTGAGTCTATGCGCACTCAGTGTGGACAGGTAGGCCTCACAATTATATCTCCAAAGTTTTTTTTAAATTTGTCACAACAGCATATTCTGTGACAATTTCTGATTCTGCAAGTAAGTCAAGGCTTTGTCTTTTAATATGTTCATCAACAGTGAGGCCAGGAATATGTTATCTTGACATTTTACAATATGTTCCTGGCGCTAAACATCAAAAACAGAAAAAGAATCTCTTAAAGAAACAAAATCTGGTTACATGGGAATTTGAAGTTCATTCCTCTCAGAATTTGTTTTTTCTTTGAATACCAGTGGTTAATAAAAACGTAAATTATTTATTTGAGTTTTACTAAAATAAGTTCAGCAACGGTATTTTTTAATGTATGTTTATGTCACCATGTTTTATAAAATAAGTTTTATATATAAATATGCCTGTGCTTTCAATGTTATATCGTTTTACATTGTTGTAAGCTGTGGTAACTGATGAGCGTGTTATGGTAAGCTGTTCTTTTAGATTTAAACTTTTTAAAAGATATTTGTTATTGTTTAAAACTTTCCAAAACTCTCTGCAATTTGATGACTCTCTCCCACTCTTAGTGTTACTGTAGAGGAAGTTAAATCACATTCTTGAGTCCCTAAAATGCAACATATTAAAAAGATAGTAATTGCTATGTGCTGCAACTCTATATTTTGCTTTTATTTGCATTTAGTTTGTATTATGTTTTTACGGTTACTACATTGTTTCACTCCCGAGAACTCAATTTCTATCTAATCCAGACAAATTTTGACTGTCATTCTTGGAATCAAAATGTATTTGAAATCCAGCCCAGCTCTAAGTTGACTGAGGTCCACCAATTTGCCTACAGCTTGACAATAATTGCAGTAAACTGACAATTTCATTTAGGGCAGGTTCTAAAGTTTGACGTCTATGGATAAGGCTAACTTCACATGACTCAGGTACTAGCCTGAATTGTTCCACCTGAGATCAGGAGAACAAGGAAATTTAAGAAAAGTTCCAGCTCTGCAAACCCACCTTGAGGGAAAGTACCTTGGATGTTTTAATTTTTCTTCTAGGGATGTGTGTTAATAGGAGTTCAGTCCACTGCCTGGAAACACTGCACAGGCTACCATAGGGCTGCTGTGTGTAGAAGTGGGATATATGAAGTGCTGGCTTCTGTTCTGTAGGACCTGCTTGCAGCTGTAAAATATCTATACCAAGAAACAACCCTCACAGCTCTTTACCCTCCCCGTACCCTCCCCATGCCCCAGGCCTGCAACCTCAAGGTCTCACCAAACGTCCTAGTGCCTGTTATATTGTCCATTCAATCTATGTCGCTCTATCCATCCCCATGGCCTCTCATACATTTTGTGCCAACCTTATGCCACTCTGCCCACTCTCATGGCCCCTCATATCTCACATGCCCTTTTACCACCCATGTCTCTTTGTGGTGCCAGTTACAATTTAGTGCCAATTCATGGAACCTATGCTCACCACCCCACCCGCCTTTACCCTAAACGCCATATGCTGACTGCTCACTCATTAGAGCGGATCTCAGTCCCCGTTCTGAGGGTAAATGAAATGAAGTTGTGAATGTTTAATATTGAGTCCACTGCATATAAATAAACACTTGCATTGATAAAAATCCATTCACCATAGTTACATTCCTTCAAGAGCTTAATCCATTATAAAAGCAAACATTTCATTCAAATGTTTAATCTTTTATAACATTAAGCATTTGCATTCGTAGCTCCACTTTAACTTTATAACCACTTAGGTTTGTCAATCGAACCGCGAGCTGCTCACTGCAATGTAACAATGATAGGTTGTGAAATCAGTCATACAGCTCACTTGGTATGATAATAGTCTTCAAGTTAACGTCAACAGATTTTGAGTTTCAAAATATAGGCTAAATGATTTAAATGCCTTGGCAACATAGCAGTTCTAACGAGCTTGACAGTTTCAGTGATGTTATCCATTTGTTTTACATATTTACGTGTACTTTTAACCATCTCAAAGGGCACTTGACATCTCTCAAAAGGCATCCTACCTCTCTCAAACATGTTCTTGGGCCCATCCAACACCTTCAACAAAACCAACTTTAGGTTTTCCCCCGAGAAGAATAAATCTGACAAGTGGTGTTTTAGACCTCCACTAGCAAAAGAATGGATGTCTGTGAAGGCAGCTGCACCTTTACATTTGCAAAGGCCTCTGTGAACTACAGATGTGCAAAGTACAACCTGCATGTTCCCTCCCCCTGACCATGCCCCAGCCAAAACAATGGGTGCTGTGTTTGGAAAGCATTTCCAGAGTTAGAGCTCTGATATCATTTTGGCTAAACCAAACAATTTCTCATTGTTGCAAGAATTTGGGCAAAAATCTGATCTTGCCATTCACCCTTGGGCAACAACTGAAAGTAAGATTAAAGCTCAAGTGCTGAAACCCCTTGCCCCAATGATTTAAAAAGCCGTCCTAGTGCAAACCACTATGAAAATCTAAACTGTAATGGATTGTTGTTAGATTTACCATGTTCCTATCACTTACACCTCTCTGAAAGCAATGGAGATTTGGAAGTAGTATATGAGACTTTAATAAATAAACACTACACCTGCCAAATATAAGATTAGGGGATTTAATTTTGCTGCTTACTAATAGTTAAAAAGTTCAACATCTTTAAGAACTGAAAAATTATGCTTGGCAAGCTATGTCAGCTATTTGAAAGGATGGGATAAATTTATTTCTTCCCAAATTATGTCAGAGGTAAGATAGTCATACTTTGACAGTTTCCCTTATCAAAGCATGGCTCAAGAATTGAATCATACTGTGATTGTTGCAGCTTTAAACCTAAATAGATTTTTGATTTTACTTCCTTCATCTAAATTGATAGATTGCTGGGTAATGAGGAGAATTAGTTAGAAACATTCCGTCATTATTAATTCCTTCAACTTCACCACCGGTCATAACCACTGCAATGATGGAGAGCTGCGTGACTTCTAGCTGCATTATGGCACGATTTCCACCACAAGTTAGGCACTGCTGCTTCTGGTTTGAAGTCACCTTGTCCTGCAAGATAAAGGGAAGTGAGTCAGTGAATGAGTGACTATGGTGCAATCGGTTTAGGTGACATAGCTGTCATGATTGAATAGCTGGAAGTATGCTTACGCTGGGAGATGTCATTGTGAGGCATACAACAGTGATCAGTGTGAGGGTGAGGTGACTTATGAATGTGAGTATGAGTTTCAATCTATAGAGATTGTTTGTAAATGAATTATGGATATATGGTTAATTGGTTTGTGGTAAATTTGATAGGGTTTGGCATTTACTGACCTTGATCACTTGTGTGAGATCATTGACTGTCTTGCAGCAATACATCAAGGTCCTCAGCGCTACGCTGCTAGCAGTGACTTGTGCAGCTATCTGCTTCCACTGCTTTCTGAGAGTCTGTCTGGAGGATCGCCCAGCCTTCTGTGGATAGGGGACCTTTCTCTCATGTACTTCATTGCTCTATTGGATGATTTGTAGCCCCCTCTTGCTCATCATGTGTTGTTCCCATATCTTAACCCAAATTCAAGTTACTTTTTTAATGAACGGCAGAATTTCCTTGGACTGAAATGCATCTCTTCTTGAAGAGGTTCTGCCTTCCTTTAAGTATTCAAGCTTGAATTTGTGACAGCTTCTCAAGGTTTAGAAGTAGTTCTTCAGATGTGCGATTATTCAGCAGTGTGCACAGAATTGGTTGGCTGCTGAGTCATAAAAATGGGAAAGCGACGTGCAGTTGTATGTCATCTGTATCATAACAAATAGATTTGGTTTAGTCATGCATTGCAATCCCTTCACCCATTTTTAGGTCTACTTCAATTCTTCTACCTATGACTTTACTCAGCTCAAATTGAATAGTGTGGATTCAGTTCGTTTGAAAAGCATAGGTCACATAGAAACATAGAAACTATGAGCAGGAGTGGGCTGTTTGGCCCTTCAAGTCTGCTCAACCATTCAATGGGAACATGACTGTTCCTCTGTTATAATGCATGCCTAAGAATCACCTCTGCAGTTTAAAAAGCGAACTCCCTTTTCCTATTGTTTACATTTTTAAAATAAATACTTTCTCCACTTTAATCATTTGTTCTATTCCTAGTTTGGCTCAGTCCAAATTATAGTTGATGGGATATTTATTACTGGATATTTCATGCAAGGCTGCATCTATAATACATGCTTAGCATTGTTTTCTGTTCAAAATTATTTTCTAATAAAAATAATCTATAATTTAAAAAAGGACACTGCCAAGGTTAGATACTTTATTAATTTCATTGCTGACTCAATGGAGACATGAACTATTGGAATTGAGTGGTCAACCACTGGTATGCACCAAATACGTGCTGTTCAGTCAATGTTAATATGACAGAGTCAGGCAGAAAGGAAGCTGCAGGATATATACAGCATGTTTATTAACCCTGTTATTGGACTTTAAGGGCAGTAATACAGTCTCTGTTCTTCAACAAAACCTCTATTGTTTGGTATGCAGGATATTGCCTGTGAAGCACTATAGTTTTTTTTTAAAAGAGGTACAGGCCAGTCCCAAGGAAATAAAAATAACTATTTCAAAGTGGCCAATAGGAACTCCTTGGGTCCTGTTGAACATACTAACTGAAATACTTGAGAAAGTTATGGATTGCAAACAGCCTTTTTTATAAACAGGTCTTTGAGAGTCCTCAAGAGAACCATTTTGTAAAACAGAAAAAATATTTCTCTAATCTGCTTTCTTTCTGTCTGTTTAAAAGTAAACCTCTGGTTTGACTCAAAAAATGCAGAAACTTGTGAAACAATATATTTAACCGCTGCACACATCAGATTTTATTTTAAATTGCATTTTTCTAGGGACTGGCTTTCGATGAAAATTTGTAAGGCAATTGATAATTGCCAATTATTTGAATTCCAGACTCAGAAAGAAAGAAAATTGATGCAGTGGCGAATGTATAAAACAACTCTCAAAGCGAGGGGGAGTTTGCTGCCTTGACCTGGTCACAAACCCATCCCTTATCCATGAGATGGGCTGAATAAATAATAGAGGCTGCCAAAGGGGTTACAACAAAGGCATGTGTCCCACAGAAGGAGCATCGTGATCTTTGAGTTCTGAGAGTAGAAGCCAGAGGCCAAATCAGCTGAAAATAAAGATCAGCCTACTTAATTAAGAAGACCTTCATTGCTGGGTGTTGGAATTTAAAAATGTGGAGGTCTTAATATAACAGTACAGTTGATGAGGCAACACCTCGATTATTGTGTATGGTTTCGATCCCCTGTATTTAAAAAAAAGATATATTAGCATTGGAGGCTGGATTTCAATCTCTTCTGAAATTCACTGTGCTGATTCATGAGATGAAAGAATTGACATATCAGTAACAACTAGTGCTGTATGAATCTATGACTAAACAGGTTAGCGCTTTATTTATTCAAGAATGAGGGGTGATCTTATTGAAACATTCAAAATTCTGAGGGGTGTTGACAGAGCAGGTGTTGAAAAGATATTTCTATTGGTGAAGCAATCTCAAACCAGGGGACATATTTACAGAATAAGAATACACTTATTTAAAAGAAAGATGCAAAGGAATTTCTTCTCCCAGAGAGCAGTGAATGCCTGGAATTCTCAACCCCAGAATGTTGTAGAGGGTAGATCGCTGAAAATATTTAAAGAAGAGGTAGATAGATTTTTGAAATATCAGGGTATTGACGGCTATAATAAGCTGGCGTGAAGGAGGAGTTGAGGTCCCCGAGTAGATCAGCCATGATTTTGTTGAATGGTAGGGCAGGTATGAGGGGTAAATGGCCTGCCCCTCCTCCTATTGCTTATGTTCTTATTTCTTTCTTGCAATCTATCTTTCCATTCCTCAGTGCTTTGGTCTAAAATATGCCTAGGCAGAGGCTATATCTATTCTGAGTTTCTGTCCAAATTATAGCTGCAGTGTGGAGGAAGCTGCAAGCAATTTCAGCCTCTCACCGTTCACTCCTCCATCCTTGCATTGGTTCAACTGGGCCCATCAGGGAGAGGTAGCAATCCAAGTATAACCCAGGATGTACTTTGACAAACTGCTGCCAAACCATAAATGAGATGAGAAATCAGCACCAAAATCTTCATTATCGGATTGTACTGTGATAATAATCTGGTGGAAACTCATCTCTCCTAGTTTCAGGCTTAAATTGTGACTCCAGTAACATGCCTGTGTTATAAATCCATCCACAACGAGGTGGAATGTCAATCTGATAATCTTCATTTAAACAAACATTCAAGAAGAGCTAACTGTCCTAGGGTACTGCAGAGGGATTGTGTTTTGCATCTACTCAACTACTGCAAGCCTCAGTTAACATAATAGTAGTTTCGTTTATTTCATTTTTCCGTAGTTGTGAAGTCAGTAGCATTTATTTTGTTACATACAGCAATGTGCATGTACCACATAAGGTCTTGTAATCTGTTGCTAGAAAAAAATAGATTTCAATGGATAACCTTTCACCTTTTTAACTTATTCAATAAAGTGAGGAATTCAACTGGGACAACACAACCCTTTTAAGTTGCAATCCTGCTTTAAGAAGAATGAGGGCAGAGAAGCTGAAAATCATTTTTCCAAAGAATTTTAATTGAAGGCATGTGTGTCTTGCGTTAGTTAAACAGAGTTAATGACATGATATTAGTTGATATTCATCATGATGTACCAGTATTATTGGCATTTACACAACCCAGTCACCACACAGTAGTTATGTTTTATGTTATTTTGTAAGAAATTCCTCCTGTCCGATGCACAAAATTTACCAATCAATTCTTAACTAGACCAGTGTCACAGAATTAGTGCCACTCAGATTTATTTTCTAAAGTTCATTCTTGGATCACCTTGAACATTGTTCGTAGATTATCTTCATTTCAACCCCAGGGAAAACCTTTCCAGGAAAGGAAGACTCCTTAATGAATGATCAGATGTTGGTTGTTTACAGAAATCTTTTTGTGCAGGTCTGTGGTTGTTATCCAGGAAGTATCCACAATGCCATCAATCTGCAGCAGTACATAAGAGCTACATTCTTTTGTACAAGAAACATTCAATGAATGACCCTTGTGGCAATAGGGCTATTTTCTGCAACCATGGCTGCTGCTATGGCAATTGAGACCATCACAAGCAGCAGAGGTGTACCTCAGCCTGGTGACCTCGGGATCTACCTGCTGTTTGTCACTCCACTTGCGTTTCCACAAAAGTATTCCCAATCTAGTGTAAAAATAATGAAATTGAAGAATGAGTGCAAAAGCACAATAGTTGTACAACATGCCTGAAATGTTATCTCCCTAAAGGCTGTCAGACTAGTTTCATTTCATACTTCATGGATCCACAAGAAGTAGGTCGAAAATGAAGAGCAGTCCTGAGGACATAAATCATCCTCCTCATTCACAGACAAGTACAAGGGAGTAAAAATGTTGCATTGACTTTGTCAGCAGCCTGTTTCCATAGGTGAAACCTGTGCAATTCATGTCACTCTTCTTTGGAGCACCAGCTGAGACTTCTACACATCCACATTAAAGTCACACCAATAGTCGCCACCATGCCATTGTGAACACTTGGTTCACTTTTCTGCTATTGCCATAATTTGCTCTTTCATGGTGAGTTGTCTTTGCAAAAATACACTTCATTTATATAATTTGGAAACAGAAGCATTATAGGAACATTTCAGTTCAAGCATTACAGGATTTTCAATCAGTTATGAAGTTCTTCCAAAGTAAGTATCACTGTAAGGTGCGTCAAGACATTTTGATACTCTTGATTTTCATAATACACCTTTGAGGCACGCAGGATGACATGTATTACTATTCCCTACCTGTCAGTACATAAGGCCGTAAGACAATCACCCTTCTGCATTGCTGTTCTTCTGTGGCTGCCCCTGTTTTGTTGACAAAATGGAAAAGTATTTCCTTTTCTTTGTCCTGTCTGAAGTTCAGTCCGAGGCACATTGCTGCCTGCTTTGCCCACATATCTAACCATGATAAAACTAACTTGGATGTTTCTGAGGCACTGCTGTATTTTCCAACAATAAAATTCACGCCAATTAGAGTGTACTATAATGTCTGCATGACACATTAAGTAAACTCAAAGGAAATGCTGCTGTCATAAGAGTGATAGGGTATATGATTCTATGGTATACAAGTTCAGTCAGGCTATTGGGCATTCACTGAGCAGAGAAGTACAGCAAGGTCCTTGGCATGGGTGGCGCTTAATTTATCTTATTCATTAACTATGACAGCCGGTGGTAACATTAGCATTTGTTGCCCACCCAAATTGCCCTTGAGAAGGTTGTGGTGAGCTGCCTTCTTGAATCACTGAGCCCATATGGTGTAGGTACACACATAGTGCTGGAAGGGAGTTGCAGATGTTTGACCCAGTGACAGTGAAGCCCCAAGTGTGCAGATTGGAGGGAAATTTGCAGATGATGTTACTCCCATATGTCTGTGTTCCTTTCTAGGCAGCAAGGGTTGTGTATTGGACATTGCTGTTGAAGGAGCTGTGGTGATTCTCCCTATGCAGCATATGTACATCAGAGGTACCTCCTTCAAGATGTTACCCTCATCTTTGTTACTTCACGAATGGCCATCAAAGCACAATCCCTGCTTCCACACCCTTTCCTGTCTCCTCCCCAGTCCTTCTCTATCCAAAACCCCAGACTTATCTGGGCCTTGCAAACAAGGCTGTCTTCATTCTGAGGCCTTAACGTAGTCCCAGCAGTGGTCACTACTCCGATCTGTTGCTAATGAGACTGCTCATGCTGGCTGGTAACTCTTGAGGATGACTTTCTCCCACTGAAGAGCAGAAGTCTCAATCTTGTCTATTCAAGGCAGCTTGCGGCATGTTGCTGCTGTTGCGGTTCTATTTTAACTTGCAGTATAATGTGGATAAATGTGATGTTATTGATTTCTGAGGCAAAAACAGGTGAGCAGATTATCTGAATGACAACAGACCGGGAAAGGGGGAGGTGCAATAAGACCAGTCGTTGAACGTAAGCATGCAGATGCAGCAGGAGGCAAGGAAGATGGTGGCGGAGTAGCAGAGCTATGGGCAGGTTCTGGAGCCTAGGGCTCATCTGCTCCCATCTACTTTTTTTTTTGTCTTTTCCTTCTGCATTTTTTCTTCCTTTTTCTTTCATTTCTCTGTTCATTTTTCTTTTCTTTAAAGCCTTTCGTGGTGGGTCAGTCGGTGGCAGGGCACGGCAGCGAGAGTGGGCCACGCTTGGAATGACAGCAGTTTCTCATCTGTCAGAGGCAGCAGCGGCAGATGAGACAGCAAGGACAACCTCTGATGTTCAGAACTGGCAGCAGCAGCAAAACTCCTCCAGCGATTGGAGGAGGTGACAACAGCAGACATTTCAAGATGGCTGCACTGTCAAAGCGACAGCTCGGAGGAGGCTGGCCAGAGCAGAACTTTTGGTGAGGTGGCAGTGGCCTGGCCTGGCGGTGAAGCCAGGGACTCCTGGTTGCAGTAGGCCCAGAGCAGGGACACTTCACATTGGCAAAGCGGTAGGAGAGCCGGGGCCTCCTGGTTGCAGGGCAGTGTGGGTCTGGGATGGGACTCGGCATCGGCAGCAGAGTTGGCAAGGTGGACCCAGCAGTGAAGTGATTACGCCTAAACAGTAGCATCTCCTACTTTGGTGGGTCCAACATGGGTAGCGTCAAGGCGGTGGAAGAGGTGTAGGTGTCGATGAGCTGGCTCAGGACTCACAGTGGAGGCAGTGGAACGAAGATAGACTCTCTTTTAGTTATATCTTTTTATTCTTAAACTATTCAAAATGTTACTGGATTAGGTTGACAGTTGAAGCTTTTCACTGTAGTTTACAATAAATCATTCAATTCAAGGCAAGTATCATGTTGGCCTTCATAGTGAGATGATTCGAGTACAGCAGCAGAGATGTCTTGCTGCAGTTATATAGGGACTTTGTAAGCAGTTTGGTCTCCGTGTCTGAGGAAAGAAATTCTGGCTATAAACGGAGTGTAAAGGAGGTTTACTAGACTGATTCCTGAGATGACAGGACCAATATACAGAAAAAGATTGGATTGGTTAGACATGTATTCACAAGTGTTTAGAAGAATATGGGGAATTATAATAGAAAGGTGTAAAATTCTAACAGGATGAGACAGGAATGATGAAGAGAAGGATGTTCTCAAAGACTGGGGAGTCCAGAACCAGGGTTGCTGTCTCAAGATAAGAGGTAGGCCTTTTAGGACTGAGATAAGGAGGAATTTCTTCACTCAGAGCGGTGTGCCTGTAGAATTCTCTGTCACAGAAGGTGACTGAGGCCAAAATATTTTGTGACTGAGCAATATGGCACATGGACAACATAGTGAGCAATAAGCAAAAGTTGCCAAGTATGATCACAGAAATCACGTAATATTAAAGCATTTACAAGAAGAGGGCCTCGCAATGAATTACAAGTGTGAATTCACCAAACAATCTATTTTTTTGGGACACATTGTCAACAATGAAGGCAGAATGGTTTATTCTCTAAGGAGTAATGCCATTACAGAGTTCCCCACTCCAAAGTCAGTTTAGGATCATCAGTGTTGGTTCTGGTGAACCAGATGTTAAAATGTTTGCCTAACGTAGCAATCACTACAGAGCCATTGACATAACTCCTCGGAAGACACAAGGATGCTGTTGGAGTCCTCATCAACAGAACATTTTTCAGAAGTTTATGGAAATTTTAATATTTCATGTCCAAAGATAATTGCAGCCGATACTCCAACTGCAAGTGTAGGAGTAGTACTCTTGCAGAAGCAGCCGGATGGGTTTAATAAATAATCCTTAGGCATCATTGCATTATCTGATACAGAATCACAAAATGTGGTGATTGATAAGGAGACTGTCTCAGTTATATGAGCTTGTGAGAAATTTTCAGATTACATCTTTGCTGTAAAACTGATCATCACAACAGATCACAAACCTTTACTTGCTCTACGTGATGAGAAAGAACCTCCAACAATATAAAACTATTGGCTTTGTCTCAAAACGTTTGCTTACAAAACAATGCGCACATAGTGAAAACTGCAGGCAATGACAGATCAGAGCAATCTTTGACTGTGTTACTTGCCATGATGCTAATTTCATCCAGGAAATTGAGTCATAAACCCAGACAATGATGGCACAATGTCCAATAAAGCACAATCAGCTTAACCAGATTCAACACAAAAAAAGAGAGACTACAAATATCTTACCATTCATGTGTTGCACCGAGGTTTGGCCACAGTTGTAGTTATATCAGTGCAGATGTGATGGGCTAAAGGGCCTTTTCTGCACTGTATGACTATGATTCTACAACACCAAAGGCTCAGTAGTGTGACCATGTGAATATATTTCATACACAAGAATAATTTTTTCATTGATGATGACATACTAGTGTACGATGAATGGCGATATCATGTACGGCTGTACAGAATTTGGTTAGGTCACTTTAGGAATATCGCATTCAATTCTGGTGTCCCTGCTGTAGGAAAGATGTTGTTAAATATGAAAGGATGCAGAAAAGATTTAGAAGGGTGCTGCCAGGATTGGAGGGTTTGAATCGACTGGGGCTTTTATCCCTGGAGCATCAGAGGGCAATGGATGACCTTATGAAGGTTTGTAAAATCATGAGGGACGTGGACAGGGTGAAAAACCAAGATCTTTTTCCCGGGGTAGGGGAGTCTAAAAGCATAGACCGTGGGTTTAAGGGGAAAAGGGAGAGGGGGAAGATATAAAAGGGACTTGAGGGGCAACTTATTCATGCAGAGGGTGGTACGTGTATGGAATGAGCTGCCAGAGGAAGTGGTGGAGGTGAGTGCAGCTCAAAGCAGCTAAATGGGTATATAATTAGGAAGGGCCTAGAGGGATATGAGTCAATTGATGGCAAATGGGACTAGATTAATTTAGAATATCTTGTTGGCATGGACGAGTCGGACCCATAGGTCTGTTTCCATGCTGTACAACTCTATGACACTATAACTCGTCATCCCAGCTTCACTTCGAGAGGACATCTTGGGGAGCTGCAGCAGCACATTTGGAAATCGCCCAGTGCAAAGCCAGAGCCCAGTTCTCAGTATGCTGGCCTGGGATCTCCAACATCATTGAAGAACTCATTGGCAGTTGTCAGACAAGTGTCATCCACAGACCTGAATAAAATGAGCCTTTAACGCCCACTAAATTTCCAAATAGACCTTAGCAACAAGTGTGGATGGATTTGTCTGTTTTTGATGGAAAGTCTTATCACATTATTATTATTTCTCCTGATGGATCAAGGTTAAGAAATTGCACACAACGCACATGGAAGCAGTTATCGGAATCTTAAATGAGATAATCGCAATATACAAGGTGTTCTTGATGTGGTTACTTCATGCTAGGATCAGGGTAACAGGTGCGAATCAGGGATTTAAGCAGCAAATGTACAATAGTCAAGAGGTGTAAACTGCGAGATTGTATACTGTTTGGACTGTCAAAGCAGCCATAGTAGGGAACTGCTGGTACCTCATCCCAATACTGTCGGGCCATCCTCAGATTATCGATTAGGATGAACTGAATGGTAAACCTGAAACATAGACTATCAGGAAGTCAGTCCAAGACAACTAACGTCTACCTAACGAACTATCATTCTTGCAAGTCCGAACAGAATACATTTAGAAAGGATAGTGAAACCTCAGACTATCTAAATGTGTAAAGTCTAAGACTTGAAGGGAGATGGGATTGTATTAAATGTGATAGTGGGTATTATAAAATGTTTGGGGCGAGATTTTGTACATTGGTATGAAAGGGTTTTTTTCCTATTCATTTGTGGGATGTGGCCTTTGTTGACTGGCCAGTATTTCTTGCCCATCCCTAGTTGCCCTTGAGAAGGTGGAGGTGAGCTGCCTTCTTGAACCAATGCATTCCTCCTGCTGTGGGTTGACTCACAATGCTATTTGGAAGGGAATTCCAGGTTTTTCCCCCAGCGACAATGTAGGAACAGCAATATATTTCCATGTCAGGATGGTGAGTGGCTTGGAGGAGAACTTGGAGGTGGTGGTATTCCCATATATCTGATGCCCTCATCCTTCTAGATGGAAGTAGCCATGGGTTGGGAAGGTGCTGTCTGAGGATCTTTGAATTTCTGCAGTGCATCTTGTAGATAGTACACACTGCTGCTACTGAGTGTCGGTGGTGGAGGGAGCAGATGCTTGTGGATGTAGTGCCAATCAAGCGGGCTGCTTTGTCCTGGATGGTGTCAAGCTACTTGAGTGTTGTTGGGGCTGCACTCATCCAAGCAAGTGGGAAGTATTCCATCACACTCCTGACTTGTGCTTTGGAGATGGTGGACAGGCTTTGAGGAGTCAGGAGGTGAGTTACTCACCACAGTATTCCCAGATTCTGGCCTGCTCTTGTAGCCACTGTGGTTACGTGGTGAGTCCAGTTGGGCTTCTGATCAATGACAAAAACCAGGATGTTGATAGCGGGGGATTCAGTGATGGTGACACCATTGAATGTCAAGGGATGGTGGTTAGATTGTCTCTTATTGGTGATGGTCATGGTCTGGCATTTGTGTGGTGTGACTGTTACCTGCCACTTGTCAGCCCAAGCCTGGATATTGTCCAGATCTTGTTGCATTTGAACATGGATTGCTTCAGTATCTGAGGAATCACGAATGGTGCTGAACATTGTGCAATCATTGACGAACATCCCCACCTCTGACCTTATGATAGAGGGAAGGTCATTGATGAAGCAGCTCAAGACGGTTGAGCCTAGGACACTGCTGTAACTCCTGCAGAAATGTCCTGGGATGATTGACCTCCAACAGCCACAGCCGTCTTCCTGTGTATCAGGTATGATTCCAACCATCGTAGAGTTTTCCCCCTGATACCCATTGATTCCAATTTTGCTAGGGCTCCTTGATGCCACACTCAGTCGAAGGCAACCTTGATATCAAGGGCTGTCACTGTCACCTCACCTCTGGAATTCAGCTCTTTTGTCCATGTTTGAACCAAGGCTGTAATGAGGTCAGGAGCTGAGTGGCCTTGGTGGAACCCAAACTGGGCATCACTGACCAGGTGCTGTTTGGTATCACTGTTGATGATACCTTCCATCACTTTACTGATGATTGAGAGTAGACTAATGGGGTGGTAATTGGCCGGGTTGGATTTGTCCTGCATTTTATGTACAGGACATACTTTGGCGATTTTCCACATTGTCGGGTAGAATATTGTAGAGGAGAAGACTGAGATACGGGCTATTAGACTTGAAAGGATTGAGGTTAGTAAGGAGGAGGTGTTATCAATCCTAGAAGGTGTGAAGGTAGATAAATCCCCTGGGCCGGATGGGATTTTTCCGAGGATTCTCTGGGAAGCTAGGGAGGAGATGGCGGAGCCTTTGGCCTTGATCTTTGAGTCGTCATTGTCTACAGGTTTAGTACCAGAGGACTGGAGGATTGCAAATGTTATGCCCTTGTTCAAGAAGGGCAGTAGAGATGACCCAGGTAATTATAGACCAATGAGCCTTACATCTGTTGTAGGGAAAGTTTTGGAAAGGATTATAAGAGATAGGATTTATAATCATCTAGCAAGCAACAATTTGATTGGAGATAGTCAACATGGATTCGTCAAGGGCAGGTCGTGTCTCTCAAACCTCATTGAGTTTTTTGAGAAGGTGACCAAGCATGTGGATGAGGGTAGGGCAGTTGACATGGTGCACATGGACTTCAGTAAAGCCTTTGATAAGGTTCCACATGGTAGGCTATTGGAGAAAATGCGGAGGCATGGGATTGAGGGAGATTTAGCAGCTTGGATTAGAAACTGGCTTTTTGAAAGAAGGCAAAGAGTGGTGGTTGATGGAAAATATTCAACCTGGAGTCCGGTTACTAGTGGTGTGCCACAAGGATCTGTTTTGGGACCACTGCTGTTTGTCATTTTTATAAATGACTTGGACGCAGGCATAGGTGGATGGGTTAGTAAGTTTGCAGATGACACTAAAGTCGGTGGAGTGGTGGACAGTGTGGAAGAATGTTGCAGGTTGCAGGGAGACTTGGATAAACTGCAGAATTGGGCTGAAAGGTGGCATATGGAGTTCAATGCAGACAAATGTGAGGTGATGCACTTTGGGAAGAATAATAGGAAGCAGAAATACTGGGTCAATGGAAAGATTCTTGGTAGTGTGGATGTGCAGAGGGATCTTGGTGTCCAGGTACATAGATCCCTGAAAGTTGCCACCCAGGTTGATAGTGCTGTTAAGAAGGCATACGGTGTGTTAGGTTTCATTGGTAGAGGGATTGAGTTCCGGAGCCGTGATGTCATGCTGCAACTGTACAAAACGCTAGTGTGGCCTCACTTGGAATATTGCGTACAGTTCTGGTCTCCCCATTACAGGAAGGATGTGGAAGCATTGGAAAAGGTGCAGAGGAGATTTACCAGGATGTTGCCTGGTCTGGAGCGAAGGTCTTATGAGGAAAGGCTGAGGGACTTGGGTCTGTTCTCATTGGAGAGAAAAAGGCTAAGAGGGGATTTAATAGAGACATACAAGATGATCAGAGGATTAGATAGGGTGGACAGTGAGAGTCTTTTTCCTAGGATGATTACGTCGGCTAGTACGAGGGGGCATAGCTGCAAATTGAGGGGTGATAGATTTAAGACAGATGTCAGAGGCAGGTTCTTTACTCAGAGAGTGGTAAGGGCGTGGAATGCCCTGCCTGCCAATGTAGTTAACTCAGCCACATTAGGGGCATTTAAACAGTCCTTGGATAAGCATATGGATGATGATGGGATAGTAAGGAGGATGGGCTTAGATTAGTTCACAGGTCGGCGCAACATCGAGGGCCGAAGGGCCTGTTCTGCGCTGTATTGTTCTATGTTCTATGTTCTATGTTCTAGATGTGCGATAGAAAACTCTTCACTTGTCTAGATAAGTGCAGTTTGGACAGTACAGCATCCTCCTGGACAATGCAACCTCTTGATCGGCACTTTATCAATCACTCTCCACCATTGGTGCATCTTGGCTGCAGTATGCATTTACAAAATACACAGTTACAATTTGCAAAATTTCTTCAACAACAATTTCTAAACCTATTGTCTACCTGGAAGGACAAGGGCAGCAAATGCATGAGAACAGTCTCACCTCCAAGTTCCTCTTCAAATCTCACACTATCCTGACATGGAACTATATTGTCATGCAGTTACCATTAGGTAAAAATCCTGTAATTGTCTTCCTGTCAGCACTGTGGTATGCCTGCACCACATGGAATACTGTGTTTCAAGAAGGCAGCTCGACACCATCTTCTCAAAGATAGTCAGGGATGGCCAATAAATACTGGCTTTGCTAACAATACCAACATTTAGAGAAAAAAGAAATGCCTGAAAATCCATCATTTTTTGATGCTGGTATAAATGGTAGGTTCAATTTATCAGAATTTCGTGTATTAATACTACTAGAGTATATGGGTCAGTAAAAAAGCTATTTTACAGGTTCCTGTGCTACAATAGGTCTATTTACAGTTGCTTGCCAATGTAGGTAAATGTGGCTTTGAATGTGGAATGAAAAATAAATGCTGGAAAACTGTTCTTCTTTACCGTCACGGCCAATGTTTTCAAAGTGACCACTTTCCAAAGGGTTGCATCCTTCTGTACACTGACTTCACTAAAGAATTCAACCTGAACCCCTTGCTCAACATCTGCTGGCCTGAAGGCCTCCTTTCATGAGGCACATTGCCCTTCCACAGGATGTCAGACAAGAATTTGACAGTCCTTGGCCTTCTGACTAGACAGAGGAGTCACCCCATCAAAGCTCCAAAAAGTTTAGAACTAGAAGCTGTACATCAGTCTTCCAACTTTATTCAGTCATCCACTGCATTACAACTTGGGAGTATAAGATCAGTCTATGCTTCTGAGGACACATTTAGATTTACACTTGTATTGAGTGTGAAATTGTGCTCAAAGAGACTGCAGTTGGAAAATGGACTATAAATCTGAAATACTGATCACTTTGCCCAAATTTCTTCTCCATTGGCACATCTGGAATGATGTAATAAATATGAGACAGGTATAATAATCAATCCACTGACGAATTCAGGTGAAACTTCTTTACTCTAAGGATGGTGAGAATATGGAACTTACTACGCGATAGAGCAGCTGAAACAAATGGCTAGGTGCATTTAAGTAGGGGCTAGGTAATGAAGAATAGCTAGGAAATATGAGAATGAAGTTGATGGAGAAAGTGTTTGACTTAAATGTGATAATTAGAGTGTGAGGGGGCTGTAATACATCCTTAGTGCTGGCACAGACCAGTTGGGTTGAATGGCATATTTCTGTATTATGTAAATCTTACAGAATGTAACTCTTTACAACAAGCATTGCTGTATACTTTCAGACAGTAATGGATTTTGAATGTCAAATATTGTTAATGAACTGGTTCTAATTGGAACACTTTAGTACACTATTATATATTGTCGTACACTCTTTGTATTACGTGTGTATTGTATATTTGCCACTTGGAGCTTTGTGTAGAATGTACAAGATAAAGATAACTGTAAGGGATTTTTACAATTAACTAAACCTGGCTCCTATTGTTTTGAAACAGGTATCGGGCTGTTGTCTCCTGGAGCCGGGTTCAGGGGATTGGAGTGCCTCTATTGACAGCCTTAGAGATCATTGGTATCTGGATTCTCGCTAGCCTCTTGGCTGTTCCTGAGGCTGTTGCTTTTGATATAGTAACATTGGAATACGGTGAACGAAGCTACAATGTGTGCCTTCTTCTACCAACAACAGAGTTTAACCGGGTAAAATTATATTTCTAAAGATTAGTAAATGCTTTATTTAAAGTTTTGGCAAAGATCTGTAGCTCGGGTTGTGGGTGAGGTTGTTGACTTGCTTGTCAACCTGGCTTGTTTTCGTTCAGACATTTCATGATATAATCAGTGGAGCCTCCACTGAAGCAATGTTATTCTACTCTGCTTGGAATTTATATTGTCTGGTCCATTATAGTGAGTAGTGTCATTTATGGTTTTGATCTGTATGGGTTTCTATATGGGGTTCAATTCTACATGTTTGTTGATTGCATTATGGGTGGAGAACCATGCCTCTAGGAATTCCCATGCATGTCAATGTCTGGCTTGGGCTACTATGGTTACCTTGTCCCAGTTGAACTGATGGTCTTCATTGTCCGAGTGTACCAATATTAAGGAGAGTTCACCATAACATTCTGCTGCTAGCTGATGTTCATATATTCTGATGGCTAGTTTCCTTCCTATGTGTCCAATTTAATTTTTGTGGCAGTCGTTGCATGGTATTTTGTAAACCACATTGGATCTGCATGTTATGGGAATAGAGTTTTTAATCCTTGTGAATGTTTGTCATAGAGTGGCTATGGGTTTGTGTGCTACCATGATTCCTAATGGTCTTAGGAGTCTTGTTGTCAGTTCCAATATGTTCCTGCTGTAAGGCAGTGTGGCCAGTGTGTTAGGGCATACTGTGTCCTCTTGTTCTTGTCTGTTTAGTAGGCACCTGTGGATGAAGTTGCAGGGATATCCGTTGATAGCAAAGATTTTATATAGGTGCTCTTCCTCTTAGCAATTCCAGAGTGTTATAATGTGTCCTGGCCCATTTAAATAGTGTCCTGATGCAGCTTTGTTTGTGGATGTTGGGGTGGTTGCTGTGGGAGTTGAGGATTTGATCAGTGTGGGTTGCTTTTCTATATACTGAGGTTTGGAATTCTCCATTGGTCATACGCTCAACTTTAACATCCAGAAACGGAAGTTGATTGTTGTTTTCTTCTTCTCTTGTGAATTTAATCCCTGCAATTACGTTGGTGATGAGGTGGTGGGTCTCTTCTAATTTGTTGCATTTAATGATGACACATTGTCATCAATGTTGTCTGTGTACCGGATCCACAGTTTAGGTTGAATCCGGGGTTGGGTGGTGTGTTCTAGTCTTTGCATGACTGCTTCTGCAATGAGTCCTGAGATGGGTGAACCCATTGATGAACCAGTGATCTGTTTGTATACTTGACCATCAAAGATGAAGTGTGTGGTGAGGGACAGGTCTAGTAGTTTAAGTATGTTGTCATTGCTGATGGAGCTGCTGGTCTGCATTGCTGCTTCCTCTAATAATGTGACCAATGTTTCTTTGGCTACTGGGATGGCGATTGATATGAATAAAGCTGTGACGTCAAAGGATACCATTATCTCATCATTGCTGATATTTATGTTCTTGAGGATATTGAGGAATTCTTGGGTTGAGTGGATGGAATGGGTAATCTGTTGACTAGGTGTTTCAATCTCTGTTGTAGGTCCTTGGCCAGTTTGTGTTAAAGTGTGCCTGGTAGGGAAACAATGGGTCTGAGGAGGATTTCTGGTTTGTGTACTTTAGGAAGTCCATAGAAACGGTGGGTGTTTGTGCCTTCTGGTTTCATTCTCATGTAGCCGTCTTTGTTATCTGTCCTGCATCCTTTAGTCTCTTTAGGGTCTGGCTGATCCTATTATCTAGCTGTGGTGTTGGATCTATCGCCACTGTTGGTAAGTGGTTGTATCTGCAAGCAATGCCTGTGCTTTCTTAACATAGTCTGGTTTGTTCATAATGACAGTCATGCGCCCTTTGTATGCTGGTAGATTATAACATTCTTGTCTGTCTTGGGTTTGTCTAGTGCTTTCCTCTCTGATGCATTCAGGTTGTCCCCTTTGTTCCTTCTGTGTAGTGTGGGGATTATACTTTGTCGGATGGCATGGTGTGTTTCGTCCGTGAGTCTGTTGTCTTTTAATGTGGTCTCCATGGCGGCCACGAGGTCTGTTCTGTTCGCATCTTTGTGGCCATAGTTCAGTCCACGTAATAGGACAGCTTTCTCAGTTTCTGTGAGTTGTCTGCTGCATAGGTTTCTTATCCATGTGCCCTTGTCTTTGTGGTGGATCAGTTTAGTGAGTTTCTCCTGTAACTTGTGTCTCTTCTTAGTTTTGGTTTTGTGTTGATTGATGGTGATGGCCTGTTCTAGGATTGTAGGCCACTGCTGGTCCATAGTGTTTAGATACTGTGATCTTTGGCACGCAATTTCTCGTTCGTACCTGTGGAGTCAGTTATGGACATCGTTAATCATTGCTCGTAGCAATCCAAGTCCGTTCTGTTCAGCTATCTTATATGCATGTGGGTTGTTGAGTGGAGGTTTGTATTTCATGCTGCGGGGCAGTACCCGGTTCCTGAGGCATTCATGGAGAAAGTGAAGTTGTTCACGAGTAGAGCTCAGTCGGTTGGCAAAGGTTTCCCATTGTCCGGCAATTTTTAGCATGATACTCCCGAAGGTGTTTACAGTTTTGGCAAAGATCTGTAGCTTGGGTTGTGGGTGAGATTGTTGACTTGCTCACCGAGCTGGCCTGTTTTTGTGCAGGCGTTTCGTTACCATGCTAGGTGACATAATCAGTGGTGCCTCCGATGAAGCGATAGTGTTATTCTACTCCGCTTGGAATTTATACTGTCTGGTCTGTTATGGTGAGTAGTGGACTAGACGGTATAAATTCCAAGCGGAGTAGAATAATATCACTTCCTCAGAGGCTTCATTGATGATATCACCTAGTATGGTGACGCAACGTCTGAACAAAAACAAGCCAGCTCGGCAAGCAAGTCAACAACCTCACGTACCTGCATTATCCTTACAGGGAGTGAACATGAGATACAGGATCAGCATTCACTAACTTTTTTTTTATTTTAGACCCTCTTCAGCATCAAATAAGTTATTTTTGATTGAACTATCAGTTTGCAATTTTAGAAAGGAAAATAGCTGGAATGAAAGGCACTGATATACAAATAAGTGGCTACTTGAGGAAATTACCCCACCAGCAAGATTCAACCCATGTGGAATTTTATCAACCTTAAAATCCTCAGGCTTTGTCACATCTTAACCTTAATTTTGAGTTGGAAATATCAGGAAACCGCACCCCCCGCCCCCAGCCCATCCCATTGATCTCAATGGAGAGTAAAATTGAGTGTAACATTTGTGCTTCACCCAATCCTGTGAACCTTTCAAACAATTTGTCCAATAGTGTGCTGGCTTAACTTTAAGATCTCAATGCAGTCCTCGTTTATGTAAATTTTACTCCACATGATTACATGTTGACCAAGTGGGATGGTACTGTGTTTCCAAATTGGAGGTGGGCATGGAAAATTCTGGTTAGAAAGGATATTCTGAGATTAAATATTTTTCAGTTGCTTTGGTTTCAAACATCTGCTAATGCTGATATTCCATGTGGGCTTTTGATACGATTGTCTGTGGTGGCTTCTGATCTCTTGTGTTTTGTTTTGAAATCTGTTTTGATGTGAGAATATGTTGGGAAAAATAATTTGGAAACAATAATTGTCAAATATCTTCAAACTCAACAAGAACACTTTAATGGACAGAATCACCAAAGGTCATCAAGATTGGAAGATGATAGGGAATGAATGTCACCAATAATTAGTCTATGCAATATACTTTTTCAGGTTCAGTGTCTCCAGCATCTCCTTTCATGCTCATGTTCTGTTATTTTTTTACGCATTTTATATGAAGTCCAGTATTCTGTGAGGCTGTCAGCACTCACTCTAACTGAAGAATAAATAAGACAAGTGACTTTTGGTGATGGTTCATGCAGAGTTAAGTGTAGAAAATAAAAACCAAAAGAACTGTGGATGCTGAAAATCAGAGACAGAAACAGAAGTTGCTGGAAAAACCAAGCAGGTCTGGCAGCATCTGTGAAGAGAAATCGGAGTTGATGTTTCGGGTCCACTGACACTTCCTCAGAACATTAACTCTGATTTCTCTTCACAGATGCTGTCAGACCTGCTTGGCTTTTCTAGCAATTTCTGTTTTTGTTAAGTGTAGAAAGTCTGAACATTGCTGCCTGACTAGCCCTGCCTCTCCAGAAACGTCTTTTTGTTTACTGCTGCCTTTTTGCTGATTTTGCTGCTGTTTTTCCAAATATTTAAAGAAGGTCTTATTTAAAAACAAAAACAAGAGAAAAACAAAATCTGGTAGAGAAACATTATACAAAGCTACCGTAAAATATTAACATCAAACAATTATTTAAAGAAAGGGCAACTAAAGAAAAGCCTTGCCAGGAAGCTCAGTCTGTTCACACATCAACTGTGTGGAGTTGCTTTAATAAGTGAGAGATACCGCTTATGCATGACAAAAGCTTCATCCATTCCAGTGTACATAGTTTCAGAGATAGTAGGAACTGCAGATGCTGGAGAATCTGAGATAACAAGGTGTAGAGCTGGATGAACACAGCAGGCCAAGCAGCATCAGAGTAGCAGGAAGGCTAACGTTTCGGGCCTAGACCCTTCTTCAGAAATGGGGGAGGGGAAGGGGGTTCTGAAATAAATGGGGAGAGAGGGGGAGGCGGAAAGAAGATGGATAGAGGAGAAGATAGGTGGAGAGGAGACAGACTGGTCAAAGAGACAGGGATGGAGCTAGCAAAGGTGAGTGTAGGTGGGGAGGTAGGGAGGAGATATGTCAGTCCAGGGAGGACGGACAGGTCAAGGGGGTGGGATGAGGTTGGTAGGTAGGAGATGGGGGTGGGGCTTGAGGTGGGAGGAGGGGATAGGTGGGAGGAAGGATAGGTTAGGGAGGGGGGGACGAGTTGGGCTGGTTTTGGGATGCGGTAGGGGGAGGGGAGAGGTTACGTGGAACAATCCCTCTTCCGTACCTACACTGGCCCTAAACCCCACCTCTTCCTCCGTTACATTGATGACTGTATTGGCGCCACCTCATGCTCCCATGAGGAGCTCGAACAGTTCATCCATTTCACCAACACTTTCCACCCCAACCTTAAGTTCACCTGGACCATCTCTGATACCTCTCTCTCCTTCCTGGACCTCTCTGTCTCCATCTCGGGTAACCACCTAGAAACTGATATCCATTTCAAGCCCACCGACTCCCACAGCTACCTAGAATACACCTTCTCCCACCCATCTTCCTGCAAAAATGCCATCCCCTATTCCAAATTCCTTCGACTCCGCCGCATCTGCTCCCAGGATGAGACATTCCACTCCCGTACATCTCAGATGTCCTCGTTTTTCAAGGACCGCAACTTCCCCCTCTCAGTGGTTGAGAACGCCCTCGACTGTGTCTCCCGCATTTTCCGCAACTCATCCCTCACACCCCCTCCCCGCAATAACAACCAAAACAGAATCCCCCTCGTCCTCACTTACCACCCCACCAACCTCCGGATCCAACGCATCATCCTCCGACACTTCCGCCATCTGCAATCCAACCCCACCACCAATGACATTTTTCCCTCTCCACCCTTATCTGCCTTCCGGAGGGACAACTCTCTCCATGACTCCCTTGTCCGCTCCACACTCCCCTCCAGCCCCACCTCACCTGGCACTTTTCCCTGCAACCGCAGGAAGTGTTACATCTGCCCTTACACCTCCCCCCTCACCCCCATCCCAGGCCCCAAGAAGACTTTCCACATCAAGCAGATGTTCACCTGCACATCTGCTAATGTGGCATACTGCATCCGCTGTTCCCGTTGTGGCCTCCTCTACATCGGGGAAACCAAGCAGAGGCTTGGGGACCACTTTGCAGAACACCTATGCTTGGTTCACACTAAAAAACTGCACCTCCCAGTTGTGAACCATTTCAACTCCCCTTCCCATTCCTCAGACGACATGTCCATCCTGGGCCTCCTTCAGTGCCACAATGATGCTACCCGAAGGTTGCAGGAGCAGCAACTCATATTCTGCTTGGGAACCCTGCAGGCCAATGGTATCAATGTGGACTTCACAAGCTTCAAAATCTCCCCTCCCCCTACCACATCCCAAAACCAGCCCAGCTTGTCCCTGCCTCCCTAATATGTCCTACCTCCCACCTATCCCCTCCTCCCACCTCAAGCCCCACTCCCATCTCCTACCTACCAACCTCATCCCACCCCCTTGACCTGTCCATCCTCCCTGGACTGACCTATCTCCTCCCTACCCCCCCACCTACACTCACCTTTACTGGCTCCATCCCCGTGTCTTTGACCGGTCTGTCTCCTCTCCACTTATCTTCTCCTCTATCCATCTTCTATCCGCCTCCCCCTCTCTCTCTATTTATTTCAGAACCCCCTTCCCCTCCCCCATTTCTGAAGAAGGGTCTAGGCCCGAAACATCAGCCTCCCTGCTCTCTGATGCTGCTTGGCCTGCTGTGTTCATCCAGCTCTACACCTTGTAATCCCAGTGTACACAGTGTTTTTTTTAATAGTGTGGTATGTCTTAACAATGCTGGTGCTGATAATTAACTGTTACAAATTTGGAGTCTCATGGTCTCAGTGTACAGCTATTCTTGAAGATCTGAACAAAAAAGACCTGTCCCTTTAATTTCTCTCCTCTTAATTCTGTATTTATTTCTCTATTTATTTTACTTTCTGTACATGGTTTGTACTCACTTAATTTCATTTGAAGGGCACTTCCATGAATAAAGAAAGAAAGGAGAAAGAGTAGGCCACTCAGCCCTTCAAACCTGCTCCATCATTCAATGAGATCATGGCTGATCTGATTGCAACCTCAACTCCATATTCCTGCATGCCCCCAAAAATCTTTTATCCCCTTGGTAATCAATAATCTATCTCTGTCTGCCTTGACAATGTTTAAAGACTCTGCACCCACTGCCTTTTGCAGAAGGGATCTTCAAAGACTCACAACCCTCTGAGAGAAAGGGTCATTAAATTCCACTTCTGGTACATCTGCATGGCTCAGTCACAGTTCATCAGTCTGCTTGGTTTAGGATGTGCACAATTGCTTGCCATGTTTAGATAGGTCCCAAATCTCCTTCAGAAATAGTTTTCTAATCAGAGCAGGTTCCTGTACAAAATCCCATATTGTCATTTGGCTAGTATAAGTGTAATCGATGACCTGCACCTTTCATTCATAGGGTCATGGAGTCATAGAATCATATAACATGGAAACAAACCTTTCATTCCAACCCGTCCACACCAACCATGTTCCCAAACTAAACTAGTCCCACTTACCTGCACTTGGCCCATATCCATCCAAACCTTTCCTATTCATGAACCTATCTGAATGTCTTTTAAATATTGCAACTGTACCTGCATCCATCACTTCCTCTGGCACTTTATTCCACACATAAATCACTCTCTGTGTAAAACAGTTGCCCCTCATGTCCTTTTTAAATCTTTCTCCTCTCACCTTAAAAAATGCCCCCCTCCCCGGTTTTGAACTCCTCCAACCTAGGGAAAACACATTTGTCATTCACTTAATCCATGCCCCTCATGATTTTATAAACCTCAATAAGGTCACCCCTCAACCTCCTAAGCTCCAGTGAAAAATGTCCCAACCTTTCCAGTCTATTTTTTATGTGTCAAACCCCCCCATTCCCAGAAATATCCTGGTAATTTTTTCCTGAACCCTCTCCAGTTTAATAATATCCTTCCCATGACAGGGCAGCCAGAACTGCACATTGTACTCTAGAAGAGGTCTCTTCAACATTCTGTACATCTTAACATGACATCCCAACTCCTATACTGAAAGGTCTGAGCAATGAAGACAAATGTGCTAAACATTTTCTTAATCACCCTGTCTAGGTGTGACGCAAATTTCAAAGAATTATATTCCTGAACCCTTAGGTCTTTCTTTTCTCCAACACCGCCTAGGGCCCTACCATTAATTGTATAAGCCCAATCCATGTTTGTATTAGCAAAATGCAATAACTCACAGTTATCCAAATCAAACTCCATCTGTTACTCCTCAGCCCATTGATCCAATTGATCAAGATCTCTTTGTAATTTTAGGTAACCTTCTTCGCTGTCCAAAACCCCACCAAGTTTGGTGTCATCTGCAAACTTACTAACCATTCTTCCTATATTCTTATTCAAATCATTTATATAAATGATGAACAAAAGTGGACCCAGTACCGATCCCTGTGGAACACCACTGATCACAGGCCTCCAGTCTGAAAAACAACCCCCACCACCGCCCTCTGTCTCCTACCATAAAACCAGCTTTGAATCCACACCTGACATCCAAATGCAACTTTATATAAGGCCAGTCATGTCCATGTAATCTTACTGTAATTTCACACTCGTATCGTCCATTTCTTTTTACTTGCCACAAGGCGAATTGTAAACCGTAATCTGCTTTATTTAACTTTGGTATAAAAGGAGCAGAATGCAGATCTTTTAGTATCTCAATCTATTCCATAAAGTTTCTTTTAAAACTATCATTGTACTATCTTATCCTCAGTAGCTGACAAGCAAATATCCGACAATAATCAACTCTCACCTTGGGAAAAGAATCTCTCCCGATGGAACTACTTCCATTCAGACTTCATGGGTGGAATCCTATGCCCTATCCAATTAAATACCTTGCAGGAAGCCCTGTGGATGGCCTTTCTGCCCCATGACCAATGAGACCCTTAAGTGGGCAACTAATACCACGTAATGACCTTATCCTCCTCCACTGGTATTATGCCAGCTGCATGCAGGAGGCTTACTATTTGAGAACATAACCAGCAAACTCTGGTGTGTTTGTGGAGCTTAAGAAGGATCTCTCATGAAAGGCACTAAATGCCCGATCAAAGGACCCACATTTTGGGTTAGGGAGAGGGGAGACAAGCTGCTGAAAGCCAGACCCACCTTTGCTGAAATTGTGGTTCAACTTGACCAACCACCATTGGAGACACAGATACAGGTACAGTCATTTATTCATGTGTACTGTAGGAGGTTCAGTCTTAAACATTCTCAGACCAAATACTTACAAAAACACACAAGTTCTCATCTTCTATACGCTGAAGATCACGCACTCAAATTCTAAACTGGCCACTTTATGACCAGATGTCACTTATTTGCTGCGGTACATGCTTCAAGCTTTGTTTGTGTTCGCAGAATGCCTTCCCTTATCCTGCTGCTTGGACAGTCTAGGCTATGTCTTTGTTTCTATTAATCACTCCTTAGCCAGATGTTTTGTTACCTGCTTACATTTATTTTACAACAGACACTTCTGACTGAATCTGTATTTAATCCTTTCACCTTTGACCCTTTCACTGCTGAGCCACTTATTCACCTACCAACACCTACCAACCCTGTTTGTGCCTTGGTCCCTCTTTGATCTAAAGCCTCAGGTGAACATAGTGCCAGCCCAATGTTGGCCTGTCAAGTGCCTGAGCGCTTGCTGCTAGAGGCTGCTTCACTAGAGGCAATGCCTATTCTCACTGGCATCTCAGACAATTGCTGAGACTTCTGTCTTCTCCACAAGATACCGTGTGTGCCCGCTAGAAAGATACATGGATACTCAAAAGACCAGGATTGGGTGAGCACAGAGATTTCAGAAGGTGGAAGAACTTGCAGTATTAAGATCAGGCAAGAAAGAGGAGTTGAAACTGAAGATCAATTGTGACCATATTTAATAGAGGCAAGAGGCTCAGCAAGCAATGAAGTCTACTGTTCTTATTTCTTACATTTCTAACAGTGCTCAGTTTATCTCTAACACTGTGAAAGGATGTCATGCCCTTTGCAGTTAGAATTGTGTCTACATGTTTGTAGTCCAGTCATAGCCACCGGTCCTGGTGGTCCTGCTAGGACAAGAGATCTGGTTAATCTGATTGGAAGGGAACTCTGTAAAATGAGACGTCCTCCCTGACAAAGGCAAGTCTTGCCTGAAAGCGATCAATGTTGCATCCAACTTTAAATTATGGGGGTGCAACCATCAGAATCATGTGTGGGCTACCTTGCCCCGATTTATGACCTAGCAAAGTGGGATGATACTGTCCCATAAAACCTAACCCATGAACATAATCATTCTCTTTACATTCCTTCCCCAAAACAGTTACCTCTACTTAAAAGGTTTGATTTTTTTTTGGATCGTTCTTTCCTGCCTCATCTCAGTTGTGTTCTTGTGATCTTGAAAGTTGAAAAATGACGTTTGCGGCTTACAAAGACAAAATTATCTATGGCATGTATCTTGAAGGCAGGGGGCTGGTTAGCTTTGATTGCTGGTGTGTTGTTCAGAATAAATCCAACAGGATGGGTTCAATTCCTGTTCTGGCTGAGGCAGTCTTGTGGGGTCCTTTGTCACCTTGCCCCCTGAGTGTGGAAGGCAACGGCCATCACCACGGACAAAAACTGCTAAGGAACTTGCACAGGTTGAAGCACCAGCAGCCAATGAGCCTTCAAGTACAGCACACATAGAACGGAACAGATTCCAAAGAGAATATGCATTTAAAAATAAATTGCTTCAACATTGGATACCATGCTTATCCCAATTTTTAAGTTTTTGTCAGTGTTGTGGGCTATTGCCTTCCACACTCGGGGGCAAGGTGAGGAACCACCTCACAAGACTGCCTTAGCCAGAACAGGAATTAAACCCATCCTGTTGGATTTGTTCTAAACAACACACTAACCATCGAAGCTAACCAGCCCCCTGCCTTACATTCCATGAATAATTCTGTCTTTGTAAGCCACAAACATCATTTTTCAATTTTCAAGACCAAGAGGACACAGCTGAGATGAGGCAGGAAAGAAAGAAGATATTTTAATGCTTAACAGATCCAAATAAAAAATTCAAATCTTTTAATTGGAGGTAGCTGTCTTAGAGAAGGAATGTAAAGAGAATGATTATATTCACGGGTTGGGTTTTTTGGGACAGTATGGTCCCACTCCACCAGCTAATAAATCAGGGGCAGGTAGCCCATACATGATTCTGACGGCTGCACCACTGTAACTTAAAATTGGAAGCAACATTGGTTGCTTTAAGGTGAGACTTAATACATTAGAAAAATGCATAAGTAACGAAAGGAAATGTCTAAAGTTTATTGGACCTTCTTGGTCAAGTTTGATTTCCACTAAACACGTTTGTTCACCTTAAAGCTTTTCAGTAACTTTTTGGCTGTTATGGTTGGCCTGTAGTTATCTTTACCAGCCATTTCCTATATATTTACTTATTCCAATGCCCTGAAGGTAGCTACTAATTCCATGACAATAGTGACAATACTTTACAATTTTTTTTTTGGCTGTTTAGCTTTGGCATATCCTGAGATCATAAAAGACAAAATATAACAACATTAACAACAATTTGCATTTCCATAATGCTTTTGATGGAATACAACAGCAGAAGATGTTTTGGTACCAAACAAAATTTGACAATAAGGCCAGGAAGGAGATTTTAAGACAGATAACCAAAAGCTTGGTCAAAGAGGTCATTTTTGAGGAGCAAGAATAGAAAGGTGGAATGGTACAGAGAGGTGATGCTAGAGGTTGAGCAGCATAGCATTGCTGCCTCATAGCGACTGGGACCTGGATTCAGTTCTAAACTTTAGGCGACTATCTGTGTGGAGTTTGAACATTCTCCCTGTCTCTGCGTGGTTTCTGCCCATGCTCCAGTTTCCTCCCACACTTTTTAAAGATGTGTAGGTTAGGCGGATTGGCCATGTGAAATTGCTCCATAGTGCCAGGGGTGTACAGGCTAAGTGAATTAGCTATGGGAAAATCCAGGGATACTCTTTGGGTGCTCAGTGTGGACTTAACGGGCCAAATGGTCTTCTGCGCAGTCGGGATTCTGATTTTAGGTTGGGGCTGAAGGCATTGCTGCCAATGCTAAACTAATTAAAATCATAGATTCGCAAGAGACCAGGATTGGATGAGCACAGAGATTTCAGAAGGTGGAAGAACTTGCAGAGCTAGGATCAGGCAAGGAGAAATCGGAGAACAAGATGATAATTTTAAAATTGAGGCCTTGGTAGACCAGGAGGCTATCCAGCACAGAAATGATGGACAGAATTTGTTACATATTGGGATGAAACAACAGAAAATTGGATGAGTTTGTAATTGAGAGCAGATAGAAGGCAGGCCATGACACCATTGAAATAGTTAAGTCTAGAGATAACTGAGGCATGGACGAGTGTTTCAACAGCAGGTGAGCTGAGGCAATGGTTAAGTCAGTCATAGTAATGCAGCAGATGTGTTGTCAAAAGCTCATCTTAATGTCAAGCACAACAATGGGTTGCATGTGGTCTGGTTCAACCTCAGACATTTGGGAGAGAGATGAAGTCAGTGGCTAGGAAACAGGGTTTACAGTGGGGATTGACAACACTGTCATTGATATTCCCACTACTTAGTGGAGGGAATTTGTATTTGAACAGTACAGAATATCAAACAATCAGTGTAACAAACAGGAAACTTGACAGAGGTGGTGATTGATTCAAACTGTGTATTTTGAGTGTATTTGATAAATGTGAGTCCTTTTCTGTTTCTAACTGTAGTCAAGGTAACAATGAATTGTAACTTCAGTGTGTGGAAAGCATGTAGACGGAGTAAATTATGACAGACTTCACGTACACCTTTTATTGTACCCGGGTTGAGAACAGTGGGGAAGGCTCCCCTTCCATATTGAACCAAGGGCAAAAGTCAAAACTGGGAAGAACGTAACTGCTAAGGCTAAAGAAAAATGTTCATGAAATATTGGTACATACTTTGCAAACAAGACTTAACCAGCAGATATGACCGTCATGTTTGCTGAAAACAGGTTGAAATTTAGGTATGTGAAATCTAAAACAAACAGAGATGAATCACAAACAAAAGCAGAAATTGCCGGAAAACTCAGAAGAACTGGCAGCATCTGTAGAGACAAAGTAGAAATAATGTTTCGGAGCCTTCTTCAGAAACTCTACTTTGTCTCCACAGATGCTGCCAGACTGATTGAGCTTTTTCAGCAATTTCTGCTTTTGTTTCTGCTTCCCAGCATCAGCAGTTCTTTTGATATTTTTTGTTTAGAGAAAAATCACAGTTCAATCAAAAACTGAAAGTATAAAAAGTTGTCTGAAATTTCAGGACCTGACTCTCTGCTAGTTGGGGGGATCTCCAAATAGAAGTATGCTACAAATAACTAGGAATCAGTAGGGACAGAGTTAGAAAGTCCAATAGTATGTCACCACTAAAGCCAGATTTCTAACATGTTGAACCTTATGGAATACAAGCTATGAAGAACACTAGGCATTCTTGGTGTTCAGTATTACCCTTCTAGAGGAATTTAAAAGAAAGGGTGATCAGGATGCTAAATTTATTTAGATATCTCTGATCTCAAAAATCAGGCCTGATTAAAGAGAAGGTTCTGGCTTCATCAAAGCTGTACTGGCATTGCAGTCAACTGGAAAATATCCCATTACTCTTTTCAAACATGTACTGAGGCCTGAACTATGGGACTTGGTCGTTCAACTAGGTTTTTCAATATTAAAGGAAAAGGTACTTTATACATATTTGAAGATGCTTTTTCTGTGAATGTCTTGTCTGGCCAGTTTCTGTCTCACAGGACACGAAATGTTTTCTTTCAGTTCTACATCAGTGTGAAGGATTGGTGGATGTTTGGGTTTTATTTCTGCATGCCCCTAGTCTGTACTGCTTTCTTCTATGCTCGAATGACCAGTGAGATGTTAAACAAGAGGAACAAGAGTTTGAGGATCGCCTTGAGTGAGCACTTGAAACGGGTAAGATCTTTTGACTGTAGGTTAATGCCACAGAGAAGCTGTGTCCGAACCTGAACATAACTCAGTTCCAAAATGTCAAGATATTTGCCAAGACATGAAAAGCTATGGGCCAAGTGCCAGAAAATGAGATTAGAATAGTTAGGCAGTTGTTTTTGACTAGTGCAGACTCAGTAGGCTGAAGTGCATTTTTGTGGTACGTGATAGAACTGTGATAATTTACTGAACTGCTAATGTCTCATCAGTTTGTATATTATTTACATACCTTTCACATCACAGGTATGTGAATGACACTGTTGTAAACAAATGAATAGCTTAATGAGACAAATTGCACCATTAATAATTCCAACTAAAAATAGCACAATGTTGATTCACCATCCCAGCACTTTACATGGGGATCCAGATTTGAAGCAAGTGGGTCTAGAACCTCTTAATGTAGCACAAGTTCTCCAAATTCTCACAAGCAAATCAGCTCTTAGTTTTTACCTGGTCACCTTAACTTCTACTGGTGGTCAACTGAATGCTTTTTCTGAAATTTCCTGACACAGGAAACAAAGTTTTTTTCAAAATAAAATGCATTAGTCTCACTCCCCTTCATTTTGGACCTGTTTAAGTCTTCATTGCTGCTGTCATTGTCTTTAATTTGAGGAAAATAGATTTTTTTTTAACCATTCCCTGTCTTTTTCATTACCAATTTAGCTATTGTTTCTTCAAACCCGCTGTTCTCTTAAACAGTCTATTCCCTGATCTTGTCCTTGATCTTTCATGATCCAGTAGATGAAAGACTGTTGGTTCAGAAGAATCTATGCCTTCTCTTCTAGCTGTGTTGAAATGTAATTTCTGTACATTGTCAGTGTACAGTCTCCAAACTCTGTATGTGCCTCACTTCTTAATTCAGCACCTCATCCACTGTTTTACTGAGTTAACCGCACAAGATAAAATTGGGTTAATTTTGACTTTGTGCTGTAGTGTAAAATAGCCATTACCTGTTTAGCAGCTGTTATATAACTCCATTTTAATTTTTTCACACATTTTACACTTCATGCTATTACAGTCAAAATAACTTGCTTTCACCAGCTTGTGTTGTGTTTTTTTTACATCTAATTGTTCAATAAAGGATTGTCATTAGCCCCAAATTTACCAACAAGTGTGAAAAAATGTTAGTTTTGCTTGATACTATCTGCAAGTGGCTAAGACAATTTGAACTAAAGCTTTTCTGAAGAAGGGTCCAGACCCGAAATGTCAGCTTTCCTGCTCCGCTGATGCTGCCTGGCATGCTGTGTTCATCCAGCTCCACACCTTGTTATCTCAGACTCCAGCATCGGCAGTTCCTACTATCTTTGAACTAAAGCTTGTTTTTTGTGTTTAATTTACAGCGCCGAGAGGTAGCCAAAACCGTTTTGTTTTTAGTTGTGCTTTTTGCTCTGTGTTGGTTCCCTCTCCACCTTGGCAAGATTTTAAAGAAAACTCATTACAATGAAAATCGCTCCAACAAATGTGATTTCCTTAAGTAAGTGAGATTGACAAATACTATTCTCTTTACATCAGCCTTGAATTCATTTAGGGAAGAAACTCACAGGAAATATTAATAGAGTTTCATATGAACTCATTTCCCACTATCATAACCTGTTTAATTGTTAACTGTATTTTTAAAAATTACCTGTATGAAATAAGCAGTTAATATGTATTTTCAGACTGGAGAGCTCTCGATTGTATGGTGCCTTTCACACCCTCAGAATGCCCCAAAAAATTCATTTCAAAATGTACTCACTGTGAATGTATTTGACAATCACATTGTCAGAGCAATGTGAGTTCAAGTCCTTTTCAAGGGATTTGAGCACATAATCTAGGCTGACACTCCACCACAGTACCGTAGGAATTCTGCAGTGTTGGAAGAGTCACCTTTTGGATGAAATGTGAAACTTGGGTCTTTCCTCTCAGAATTCTAGAGTAATGGTGAGCGTCCTGGCCAATACTTACCCCCAAACCCAGATCTCAGATTAACATCATTGCATCAAATTTTGAAGGCAGTTGTGAATGATTGGTGCTCACTATACCTTGCATATATAATAGCTTGCAAATAATTTTTGAACTTTCAAGCAGCACCTTGTGCTGAGCAGGATTCTAATAGCACACAAAAGATCTGTGATGTGTGTGAGAAGGGCACACAACAGCACATTCTACGACAAGTAATTCTGGGTGGATGGTCTTCAGAGGGGCCGGTGTAGACTTCATGGGCCGAATGGCTTGCTTCCACAACATAGGAATTTGATGAAAAGGACAAGGTAACAGATGCTTGGAAATATCAGCTGCAAGTTCCCCTCCAAACCACATACTATTGGATTTGGAACTATATCACCATCCTTTTATTGTCATGGAGTCATAGATCTGTACAGCATGGAAACAGACCCTTCGGTCCAACTTGTCAATGCTGACCAGATATCCTAGAAAAATCTAGTCCCATTTGCCAGCATTTGGCCCATACTCCTCAAAACCCTTCCTATTCATATAGCTATCCAGGTGCCTTTTAAATGTTGTCATCGTACCAGCCTCCACCAGTTCCTCAGGTAGCTCATTCCATACATGCACCACCCTCTGCATGAAAACGTTGCCCCTTAGGTCCCTTGTAAATCTTTCCCCTCTCACCTTAAACCTACGCCATCTAGTTTTGGACACTCCCACCCGGGGAAAAGACTTTGTCTATTTATCCTATCCATGCCCCTCATGATTTTACAAGCCTCTATAAGGTAACTCCTCGGCCTTCAACGCTCCAGTGAAAATAGCTCCAGCTTGTTCAGCCTCTCCCTATAGGTCAAACCTTCCAACCCTGGCAACATCCTTGTAAATCTTTTCTGAACCCTTTCAAGATTCACAACATCTTCTCCATAGCCTGGACAGGACATACTTGCACAATAGAGGCCTGTGTTGTAGCTGTGCTGAAATGGCTTGCCCAGGGGTACATACATTTCTGCACCACAAATGTTCAGCACTACCAAGATGTTGTCAGGACTCATAACCTTTGCTTTGTCCAGTGTGACCAGCCATTTCTTGATATCAAGCAATGTGAACCAAATCACCTCAATATTTGCATCAGCAGTAGTGGGGACCTCAGGAGGAGGCTTGACCGTTCTGGTTAAAATTGGCTCTGCCCCCTACTCTTCCCCCAACAATTACATTCTGTGCCCTTTTTAATCTCAGTGCTTCATCCAGATATTGTCAACATGAAGAGGACTGATTCTATTGCTGATGGAAGGCACTAAGTGTCAATCAATAGGAGGCTTCCTTGTCCATGTTAAATCTCTTGCCATTAGTCTATGGGTCAACAAGTCAAGGATCCAGTTACAGAGTGGGGAGCCAAGACCTATTTGGAGATCAGTTTGTTTGGAACAATGGTGTTGAATGTGGAGCTGTAGTCAATGAGTTGGAGCCTGACGTAGGTATTCTTGCTATCCAGATGTTTAAGGGTTGAATGTAGGGCCAGGGAGATGGTGTCTGCCATGGACCAGTTGTGACGGTAGGTGAATTGCAAAGGATCAAGGCAGTTTGGGAGGCTGGAGTTGATGTGAGTGATGGGTAACCTCTCGATACACTTCATAATTATTGAGGTCAGAGCCATCAAGCGGTAGTCATTGAGGCACACACAGCATGATTTTTCTTTGGCACTGGGATGATGGTGGTCATTTTGAAGCAGACGGGAACCTCAGATCAGAGTAAAGAGAGGTTAAAGATGTCAACGAATACTCCTGCCAGCTGGTCCACACAGGATCTGAGTGCATGGCCAGGGACTGCACCCAGGCTAGTCGTTTTCCACGAGCTCACTCTCAAGGCCAATCTGATGTGGGTACAGGTGCACCCAAAGCTTTCGGGTCAGGTGACACTGTTTCACTGACCTGCTGTTTAAAGCAAGCGTAAAATGCATTGAGCTCATTGGGTAGGGATGTACTGTTTCCAGTGATTCTGTTCGACTTCGCTTTGTAGCCTGTTATGTCGTATAAGCCTTGCGACGAACAACAGGTGTCTGTGTGGTTAGCCTGGGACTCAAGCTTAGTTTGATATCGCTACTTGGTGTCTCTGGCCTTACGAAGGTCGTACCTAGATTTTCTGTATAGGTCAGGGTCACTCAAATTGAACACCTAAGACTTGGACTTCAGTAGGGAGTGAATTTCCTGGTTCATCCATGGCATCCATTTGGGGAACATTCAGATTAACTTCCTTGGCATGCAGTCTTCTACACACTAACTAATGAAGTCTGTAATGGTAGTGGCATATTCGTTTAGGTTGGCTGCTGACTTCTTGAATATGGACCAATCCACTGACTCTAAGCAGTCCCATAAAAGTGTACAGTGGGTGAGGATGTAGGGTTCCATCCCAAAAGAAATCAGTGAACTAGGTAGTGTTCCATGACAATCCAGCATTTTGATGGTAATCTTTACTGAGACTAGTTTTATTTTATTCCAGAAATATTAACATTTGAATACTTTCAGCTGTTGCAGTAGGATTTGAACTCATTTCTTGAGAGCATTTGCCAGGCCTCTGGATTGCTAGTCTAGTAAAATTACCTATTCCCCATAAAATTAAGACCATTACACTTTCACTTGAATGCACTGGCCTTAAATTTTTTTGACATGTTTAATGGACAGTTAAAGGGTAAATACCACAACACAGGCCCTTGCATGTATTTCTATGCCAAATCTTTTCGTGAGGTTCCATGTGGTGAAGCTTGTTGGAAATAAAAGGACAAACTGGCATAATTTCCAGATTCCCACATTTTACTGCACATGCGTGAATGTCAGAAGTTGCAGACCAATTCACACTTTAACAATGGAATGCACAAATTAGCAACAACATTGCCTGCTTAAAGACTGTAACTGCAGCTCAAAGGAACTTCATTGACTGTAAAGCACTTTGGGACATTCTGAAGTCATGAAAGGCACTGCAAAACTCCAAGGTTTCAATCTCTCCTGGTATCGCAAAGTGTAGTTTCAAGGTATAGAAAAAATCAAATGAACTGTGGATGCTGCAAATCAGAAACAAAAACAGAAATTTCTGGAAAAACTCAGCATCTGTGGAGGGAAGTCAGAGTTAATGTTTCAGGTCTAGTGACTCTTTTTCAGAACGGTTCTTAAGAAGGGTCACTGGACCTGAAATATTAAGAGATAAAAGGTACTGCAGATGCTGGAGAATCCGAGATAACAAGCATGGGGCTGGATGAACACAGCAGGTCAAGCAGCATCATAGGAGCAGGAAAACTTGACGTTTCGGGCCTAAACCCTTCAGGGTCACGTCAAGTTTTCCTGCTCCT
>JAHRHZ010000097.1:4903774-4915769 GCA_024137785.1 Ginglymostoma cirratum | reverse complement strand
GTCACGTCAAGTTTTCCTGCTCCTATGATGCTGCTTGACCTGCTGTGTTCATCCAGCCCCATGCTTGTTATCCCTGAAATATTAACCCCGCTTTCTCTCCACAGATGCTGCCCAACCTGCTGAGTTTTTCCAGCAATTTTGGTAATTTCAAGGTTCTGGCATTAACGTCCTGCATCATAAAAAGAATTTTCATGACGCTGTGCTATATCTTCAGAAGAATTTGTAATTATTCAAGATTAGTGGGAAAGAGCAGGAGAGAAGTTAATTTCTACATTTCCAGTTTCCATTTCAATCTTCCTGATTGTGCAATTTTAACACCAAAGTTTTTGTCGGCAAAGTAGGTTCCTGTCTAGTTCAACAAAAGCAAATCGAGATTTCACAATGCATATGGAACTCTGAAGACAATCACAATCCAGTGCTGAGCTGCCTCTCTGCCTAATGCTAATGGAAAGCTGGCATAGCCATTGAGGTTAAGTTTAAACAAAAGTGTCTTTAATAGGGCCAGGAGGAGCAGTGGTCTTCGGTGTCCCACAAGTCCTCCATTGCCCCCCAGCTAAGAGACCCCTGTGACAATTCCTCCTGCACTTATTGCTGCAAATCCTCTCATGGTCCTGCCATAGATTACCGGGACTATCTGACTTGCTCCTCAACTTCCCCTTTAGTTGACTAGCGACTGCCTTCCTCCTGAACTTCAAATAGTGACATTAAAATAGAACCCAACAATATCGGATGACAGTTTCCACTATGAGGTCAATAAACCTTTATGTGTGTGTTTCTCACTTAATCTTTACACAGCTTTATTCTGGTAGAAAAGAAAATAAATATTTTGTATTTCAGATAGTCAAGGATAGGTAATTAGACTATCTTTGCGTTGCCTCATCATCATCTGCTCAGAGTAACCTGCAAATCTGAGTGCAAAGAATTTCTAGCTGCTTTTTTCATTAATATTGTACAGGGCCAGAAACCACAAAAGAAAAACCAAATGTGCTTTGAAAACAAGGAACCTCAGCCAATGTGTCATGCAGAAGACCTATTCTGATTGGTTGAAGAATCTTTTTAAACACTTTTCTTGTTTTTATAAAATTGCCTCAATGTGCACAGTTTACAAGATGATTCATTTAATCTCATGAGTTTTAAGTCTTTCACCCCTGCACATTGATGGGAAAAATTGCATAACAAACCACACTAAATCGCAAGCCTGTTCCATCAGGACCTAGTTGTTTTCATGTCTGCTGACAAAAGGGACAGAATTTCAGACATCACATACCAGTTGGTGGAATGAAATGTTCAATTGATGCTTTTGAACTTTAGTTTCAGGGCAATGCAAAGCAAATAAATGTAATTTCTGCTGAAATACTACAATGTGAGAATAATCTAACACTAACATTTGTTCCTTTCCCCAGCTTCATACTAGTCTTGGATTTTATTGGCATTCACCTAGCAATTCTGAATTCCTGTATAAATCCCATTGCTCTGTACTTTGTGAGCAAGAAATTTAAAAATTGCTTCCAGGTAGGAATCTCACTTACAATATGTGTAATTGGAATATTTGACTGAGTGTTAATTGAAAAAGAATGGGATAACATATATTTATTGATAGAGTATATTACATAGAAGGAGAAATTCCACAAATTCCATGTTTGCAGTATTGTACATATTCAAAGCTATTACAAGCAGAGAATCATTGCCACAAAGAATATCACATATCTGCAATTTATGAAAATCTGCTATCACCTTTTCAGAACAGCTAGAGGTGACAATTCACACTATCCTTGCCAATAGCACTTCCATCTTCAGATTGAATCAAAAATAAATATCCTAGACCTATGTCTCATCTCCAAATAATCCTGAAAATCTCTCGCAGCCGCAAATAGCCAGACTTAGCCCAAACATTATACATTAAAGAATAAAACGTCTCTGATTCTCTACATCAATGCTTCTCACTCCACGGCGTACAAACCAAGATTTTGGCATGAAGCTCCACCGTCAAAACTGTCAGAAAAATTACTTCCTGTTTATCTTCTTGGTACATTTAAGCCTTCATGCAATAGGAAGATTACCAGAAACTGACTTTTCTCAGCCAGGACAAATGCCTTCCTTGAATCGAACCTTGAGCTATTATTCATTGCATTAGATGTAGAGTTTTACACCATGGGAAAAGATCCATCGCTTTTGTCCCAGTCTTCAAATACCTATCTATTCTAATCCCATTTATTGGCTTGTGGCCTTGAATGCTGTGGTGTTTCAAATGTTGTTCTAATTACTGCTTAATTATGTGAGGGTTCCTGCCTCTATTACCTTTTAGGCAATAAGGGCCAGATAGCCCCATACTCTGGGTGAAAGAATTCCTCAAAACCTGTCTAAACCACCTTCCCTAATCTTAGATCTATGCCACTTGATTATTGACCCTCTACTAAAAGGAAATTTTTCTTCCTACCTTTTCTATCTAGCACCCTCAATTTTGTACATCTCCATCAAGTCCCCTCTCAGCCTTCTCTGTTCTAACAAAGCAACCCCAAACTAACCAGTTTATGTTCATAGCTCAAACTCAGGCAACATCCTGGTGGATCTCCTCTCTATTACAATTGCATTGTTCCTGTATCATGGCCACCAGAAATGTATACAGTACTCCACCTGTAGCCTAACTGACATCTTGTAAAACTCCGAAATAACCTCCTTGCTCTTGTATTTAATGCCTCCATTAATAAAGGCAAATATACCATATGCTTTCTTAACCACCTCACCTACCTGTCCTGCTGCCTTCAAGGACCTGTGGGCATAAACAGCCAGGTCCCTCTGATCCTTTTGTGTTTTCCCATGCCTTTGGTCCTCCCAAAATGCATCAGCTCAACATTTTGGGATTAAATTCCATTTGCCACTGTCCAGTCCAGCTGACCAGCCCATTGCTTTCTATTGTCAATGACTAGGTTACAACAAATAGCCTGGCCCTGATTTTTATTCCTGTTGGGTTCTTGACAGTTGGGAAGCTAATGTTGTATAAAGTTATGATTCGAAAAGGGTTGAAGATCAATTTACATTGGTTCTATCACTTCTGCTCAAGTAATGTAAAGTCTGTGAGTGACAAGGAGTTCTATTCCAGCTTTCAGAGAGCACAGGTGTATGTGTACCAGCTCCCTAAGGTCCTTGGAATTATCTCTGATCAAATGTAGCTGTACTTTGTTTTTATTGGGATGAGGGCATCATCTATTCCTAATTTAGAGTTTCAAGTCGACCACATTGCTGCGGGTGTGGAGTCACATGTAGGCCAGACTAGGTAAGGACATTAGTCCTTCCTTAAAGTATATTAGTGAAACAGATGGGATTTTCTGACAATCAATAATGGATTCATAGTCATCATTAAATTCTTACTTCCACATTTTTTGTTATTGAATTTGAATTCCGTCATTGGCCATGGCAGGACTGGAACCTGGGTCCCCAGTACATTGCCTGGGCCTCTAGATTAACAGTCCAGCAATACTACCACTAAGACATTGTCTCCCCTTTTTTATTATTTATTACCATATTTATTATCATATGATGAACTTTCTTGTTATCAAAGAACAATGCCTCTTCTGTAGATGCTCATTGATGGAGTATCCTTTATCAGTACTCCTTAGATAGGCTGAAGACAAATCAAAGACAAAGGAGGATTGGTGGTTGCAGACTACACTGACCCTTACCAAGTAACAGTATTTCTAGAAATGACAAATACCATCAAGTACCAGGAATGGTCATCTGAGAAAATAGCACAATGAGTTGAGGTGGAAACTCACCCACAGTCCCAGATATGAGGCCACGGCTACATTAACACCTAGATCCTATTGACATTGTATTGACTGGATTCCTTCCTGGAATGGGTAAGAAACAAGTTGGAAGTTTTGGAAAATATATTCACAACCAAGAGGCTGCCTGTTGATGTATTTTGTGGTAGGTTTGGTTTGCAGACTGTCTCTTTGGGGTCTCCTGTTTGGGAACATGGGAATGTGAAATGGGGAGCCCCATACTCCCTTCTGAGGTCCAGGAGAGTACTCCAGCTTCTCCTGGTATAGCAATGGACCTTTTTATGCCCTTTTCTTCTTTTTCTTTTACTTTCATTCTATATCCAAAAGTATTATCACACACAAAACTGAACAGATTTTTTCCCACCACCAAATCATCCATGGTACTAGTCATCTCTTCCCCAACATCACTAAATCACCTGTGTCTTCAAATAATCAAATTATGTGCAAAGCCTGGCAAGGGGAATTCATTGCCACTAAAGGTGAGTGAAAATGCAGGGAGAGAGGAAGGGGATTAAATCAAAGTAGAGTTTGACGGTAAGATAAAACACTCCATCTCCTGCAGTGTCTAAAAGCGTTGGAGGTATTGGTGAATACTGTGTATTCTGACTATGCTGATAGTCCAAGGACACCTGGGAACAAAAGTAGCCACAGCAGAGGGCAGACAGTTGGCAACCATGACTGCCTGCTTTCTGGATCCATTAATGGCTAACTAAACCAGGTCCAGGAGCTGACGCATGTGGGGGTCCACTGACTTGCACACACCCCTCTGCACCAGATGTCTTTCTAGAAGGTCCTAACTAGCTGGTGGGAAAGTGGTGGTGATTGACCTAATCAGGCATCGTTTAAGATGCATGATCTTCAATCCTCGCTCAGTGGAATAAATTTTCGAAGGACTAGTCAGAGAGATGAGGAGCATTTTTCCAGGCTCCATCAGGGAAACTTGGGCCTTTGCTGCCATGAACTTCAATCTCCCTCTCCTGACCATAATTGCTTTGGCAACTCTTACCAAATGGTTCCTGGTGGCATTTAGCTCCTATGTCAATTCTCACTCTCATCTGCTGGCCTTGACAATTCCGGTGGCAATGAGCTTCCCACTTTAGGTCACCCAGATACCAACTCTACGTTGAGTTACAATGAATGGATTTATTTTGGTTCGTTCTTAGAAATGCACACAATAATCAGACAATGTTCTGTACCTTTTATCTCAGTGATTAGCCATCTTTTGGCAGGAAAAATAGAAAGCTAATATGTTAATTATTTTGTATGTCTTTCAGTCCTGTTTGTGCTGCTGTTGCCAGAGCCAGGCTCTCATGAATGTGATGCCCATGAATGATACCTCCAAACATGTAAGTTTGCATTGGAAGAACCACGAGCCCAATAATCCTGGTGATCGTAGCAGCCGGAAGGACAGCACAAACTGAAAGGAGAATTCTCCACTAGACGATGGGATAACATAAATAGAGCACACATGCTCCTCCATGTCTTAAACTGTATCAATGAAGCCCTCTGATGTGATAGAACTGAAGACAGGATGGATTGTGACTAGAACTCATCATTTTAGATTCATTTTGGGATTCCAAAGGGATTTGATTACCTGTTGCAAAGAGTTGGTCATGTACCAGCATTGAATTTTTTTAATTGTGAATATCAACAGACGATGTTTGAAAACAGGCTTCAAACACTAGGTCAAGTATTTGTATGGGTTATTATCTTGAACGGTCCTAAGGGCCCACTGTAGGCTTTTATCCACTTTTGACATTCTGTTTAATTTAAAATGACTGGGTAAGTTTTCTGATATTTCACATATGCCAGTAGGCTCTTAGATACTAGAATCCAGGAAGAAAAACCTGTTTCACAAATGTATTCAGTATATAAGTTCCTATTTATCATCAGGGTGTACAATGATAATTTTGTGTGAACATATCAAGTACTTCAGCAAGACAGATTCTAAAATTCAATTTAAGTCAATTTCGTTATTGGCTAACAAAAGGTAATGCAAAATAATAAAGACTTGTTTAAATTCTGTACTCTCTGTAAAAGGAAAGAATCATCCATTCTCATCACTCCTGCAAATCTATGGATGCCTATTATGACTAGTTTTAGGGGATATGTATCCTTTCCTTTTATATATAATGAATGGTGATTATTCTGTATTGTTTAAATGGACATAATTATTGTCAGTTTCTAGAAATGTCACATAGATGTACATAACAATATAACGTCCTCAGTAGCAGTATAATCAAAAAAATATAAATCCCACATCAAAGTTTTGTTTGTAAATTATGTATACTACAGGGTCTATACCAATGAGCATGTCTCAGACGAGTTCTGACTTGTGTACTTGTAATGAATCCCCTACCTCCACCACAATGCAATAAAAGCAAAAATGATTCTTCTTTGCTGTGATTTTGTTTAATTGGTGTTTGAGTATTTACTGCAATATGGCAAAACAAATATATAAAATCTGGTTCAACACATTCTTTATGCCATCTGTAAATTGCATTTGTTTTGCAGATGTTGACTAAAGTACACCTGGTACAGTTTGAAATTCCAAACACCTAAGTTATATTACAGCAATGGACGACTTCAAAGAGAAATTTACCTTTCCACATAATTACCTGGGTGAATTTGATGTTTAGACATTTTGTCTTTAGATTAGCCTTAATGATTCTAAGATGTTCACAGCTATTGTACACAGCAAAATTAAAATAATATTTCATTCTTTTCCAATTTTCTATTAAACTTCAAAGATGGATCCGTTTACATGAGATAATGTTTACTGTGTGACTCTCTGTGGACAATTTGAGAAATTGGATCAGGCCTGAAAACGTTATGTTACCTTTTTAATGTACCGTGCAGCATTAAATGCACTGTTGAATGTCTAAACCTCTCAGCAGGGGCCCAATGTGAGACTGGCTTCCTTTAAGACTGCACCTTTCAGAGGTGAATTTGGTTGGAGCAGTGCTAGAATTGATTGGAGACAACGTTGTAATAAGGAAGTGCATTGAGTAATGGTACAGCAGGGCAGTCAGCATTCTCCAAGGTTCTCCGATGCAGCACTGGATATTTTGATGCAGGAGGTGGAGAGAAATCCTCTATCTACATGAAACCAAAGCCAATATTTAATGGAGGTGATGGGAGTCTCACCAGCTAGGTTGCTAAGACATCTGTTTGGGGAAGGAACTAAGTTAATGAGACAGACTGGTCTCTCTCAATGACACTTCATTTTCACTCCTACTTCTTTCACTCTGTTTGTTTCTTTGCTGAAGCCTGTCAGGCAGTCAGCACTGACTGCCACCACTTATGCTGAGGAGGTGTATCGTAAAACAAAGCCCTTCTAAAGCTGAAAAGGCAAAGATCAGCTATGGATCCAGCTTCTGATTGCTGACTATTGTTTAAAATTATGGATATTGTTTGAAGATAAAATTATATTCAGCTCAAAATCCATCTGGCCTTCCAGGTGAGTTGTCTCTAAAAGTGTGAAAGGCGTGAGGCATTCACTCTGATTAAGACAGTGAAGCCCAAGAGGCATTTCAGTCTGATCCGTGGGTTTGCACCAGACATGCTGGTGGTTATATCATAATGACTTATGCCCAATTTTCTTTCATGAGAAATAAGAAACAGGAGCATAGAGAATAGGCCAAGCAACCTGCCAGTCATATGTTCATTGCTGAACTACATCAATTCCACTTTCCAGTCCTATCGATATATTCTTTGCTTCCCTTTGTTTTTCCCCTTATTTGTCTTTGACATTGTTTTTATTCAGGTTCTATTCACTCCCAGGATCTACACATAACTGGCTAGGCCAGCATTTATTGCCCATCCCTAAATGCCCAGAGGACATTTCAGATTCATCCACATTGCTGTGAGTCTGGAGTCATATGTAGACGAGAACAGGTCAGGATGGCAGATTTCCTTCCCTGGAGGACATTAGTGAACCAGTTGGGTTTTTCCAACAATCGAAAATGGTTTCATGGTCATCATTAGACTCTTACCTCCAGTTTTTTTTATTGAATTCAAATTTCATCATCTGCCATGGCAGGATCGAACCTGGGTCCCGAAACCATTAGCTGAGTTTCTGGATTAATAATCTAGCCATAGTGTAGGCCACTGCTTCCCCAAATAAACATATTCATTGACAAATACCCACAGCCCTGTGAAGGAATTTCAAAGTTCATCAACAGTCAGAGTGATAAAGGAATTCTCTCCAGCTTGCTCCTAAATGGACAATCTGTTATTCTGAGTCTGTGCCCCCTCATTCAAGGTGTTCCAGCCAGGGGATACAGTACATTAGCATCAAACTCAAACATGCCTTCTAAAACTTTGATACATTTCCATGAGATCACATTTCATTCTTCAAAACTCCAAGGAATCTGGACGCATTCTAGGGTGTTCTTTCGTGTCAGGCAGCCTTCTCATTGTAAGAATCAATCTCCTCCTCCCAAGCAAATAAATCTTCCTTTTAAATTGAATAGAATTGAATTGAATTAGTCTTTCTGACACGCGCATTGGAATGAGTACGGTGAAAAGTTTGTAATGTTGTTGCTTTGGCGCCATCTTAATTAGAGGGTACCTAGGTACGAAACTTAAGTATGTGTTACAGACTTGAGAGAATCATAAATAAAACTTAAGCATAAAGTTAAAGAATAAAGAAGTTTTCTTTTTAAAGAGCATTCAACCTTTAGTCTTTTCGTCAAGTCCATGCCAGCCTTCAGACTACCTGGGCCAACTCTCTAGAAAAAGCTGGGCTTCAAACCTTGAGGCTTCACTTCCAGAACCCAAGGGCCTCACCTCCGGGACTTGCCGCCCTTGCCTGGACTCACCGTTCCCATGCTGGCCTGGCCTGGGAGTCACCTCCAGGACTTGCGTGGACACACCACCTCTACACTGCCTGGCCAGGGACTTGCCTCTGGTACCGCCTCTGGGACTCGCATGACCTCTGGACTCCTCCATTTGCCTCTGGTAAGTTTAAGTTAAATGTTTGAAGAAAAAGAGAGAGAAAAAATGAAAAAGAATGAGCGGAGCAGAGGAGGTCCAGCTCGATCATCTTACTGTGCCACCATCTTGAATCTGAATCTTGAATGTAAACCAAAATAGCACATAGTACTCCAGGTGTGGTCCCAGCTAAGCCCAAATTTACTTGAACTCCCTATCAATATGCATCATTCACCAACCAAATTAGAAAGCAAGCCAACACATTTCACCCACAATTGACCTTACATCTGTTTCTCCCCCTGCACTAACTGCAAAACTTTATCCAAAGGTTTAACTGAGTTTAGGAATTTATTGTGTGGAAAATACTTAACATTCTGTACCAAAGATTGAAATCGATAAAATGTTTTCTGTTTTCGTGTGTGCGCGCGTGTGCGCATGTGTGTGTGTCAGGGGGAGGCTGTATTCACACCAATCACAACTGTTTTATTTGAACATGTAGCCAAACCATGCTCGTCAGTATGTTAAAATAACAAAAGCACTCCCATTCCTATGCCAATTCTCAACAAGCAAGAATACCGATACAATTGATCAGCATGAATATATTTGCACAGTGATGGCTTTAACTTTCATTTATTGAATTTCCAAGAAGTTATAATCATAAATACACATTTGATAAATGATGGTAAAGCTTGCCTTAGCAGACAAAAACAGAAGTTGCTGGAGAAACTTAGCACATCTGGCAGCATCTGTGGAGAGAAAGCAGAGTAAATGTTTTGGGTCCAGAGACCCTCCAATCAGAATATTAGTAACTAAGAAAAAGGCTGAAAATGTGTCAAGCCAGGGGATTGGGTGTGGGGAAGGTGGTGGTAAAGGAGTACATGATAGGTGGAGATGGAGCCCAAAGAAAGAGAATAGTAATTAAGCAAACAAGGAGATGGAGAATGGTATGCCAGGGAAGGAGAAAAGCTAATAATGAAGACTAGTAGTGGGTCAGAATGAATTAGGTGTGCTAAAAGCAACCCAAGTGATGACAGGTTGGGTTGTGCGATAATGGACAAAGAAGAAGGTGTTCAGGCCCTAAAAATAGTGAACTCAGTATTGAGTCCTGAAGGCTGCAGAGTCATAGAGTCCAAGAAAATGAGGTGTTGTTCTTCCGGCTTGTGATGAGGCTTACTAGAGCACTGCAGCAGTCCCAAGACAGAAATATTGGCATGGGAACACAATGGTGTGTTTAAACGACAGGCAACTGGAAGATCAGGGTCGTTTAATTTTATTCGCTCATGGGACATGAGTATCGCTGACTGGCCAGTATTTATTGTCCCTCTCTAGTTGCTGTTGAGAAGGTGGTGGTGAGCTGCCTTCTTGAACGGCTGTAGTCTATGTGCTGTAGGTAAACAAATAATGTTCTGAAGAAGGGTATTTCAGGATATTGACCCAATGGCAGTGAAAGAATGGCAATATATTTCCAAATCAGTGAATGGCGAATGGTTTGCAGGGGAACTTGATGGTGATGGAGTTCCCATCTGTCTGCTGCCCTTGTCCTTCTGGATGGCAGTGTTCATGGCTTTGGAAGATGCTGTCTAAGGATATTTTTCGTGAATTTCTGCAGTGCATCTTATAGATAGAATGCACTGCTGCCACTGAGCATTGGTGGTAGAGGAATGGATGCTCTGGATGTGGTGCCAATCAAGCAAGCTGCTTTGTCCTGAATGATGTCAAGCTTCTTGAATGTTGTTGGAGCTGCACCCATCGTTGTAAGTGGGGAGTATTCCATCACACTCCCAACATGTAACTTGTAGATGGTGGACAGGCTTTGGGGAGTCAAGAGCTGAGGTACTTGTCACAGTATTCCTAGCCTCTGACCTGCTCCTGTAGCCATTATATTTATATGGCAAGTCCAATTGAGTTTCTGGTTCAGGATGTCGATAGTAGGGGATTCAATGTTGGGAACACCATTGAATATCAAGAAGCGGTGATTAGATTGTCTCTTATTGGAGATGGTCATAGCCTGGCATTTGTGTGGTGTGAATGTTATTTGCCACTTGTCAGCCCAAGCCGAGATATCTTAGGAGCTAACTGACCCGCTGTGATCTCCAGCATTTGTTGTTTTCAGTGTGTATTGTCCAGACCTTGTTGTACTTGAACATGGACTGCTTCTGTATCTGAAGAATCTAAATGGTGCTGAGCATTGTACAATGATCTGTGAACATCCCTACTTCTGACTTTATAATGGAAGGTCATTGATGAAGCAGCCGAAGATAGTTATGCCTAAGACACTATACTGAGGAACTCCTGCAGAAATGTCCTGGACCTGAGAGACCGACCTCCAGCAACCACGGCCATCTTCCTATCTGCCAGGTATGACTCCAACCAGTAGAGAGTTTTCCCCCACGTTCCCATTGATTGGACTTTGCTAGGGTTCCTTAATGCCACACTTGGTTGAATTCAGCCTTAATGTCAAGGGCTGACTCTCTTTACTGTGGAATTCAGTTCTTTTGTCCATATTTGAACCAAGGCTTTATTTAGGTTAGGAACTGAGTGACTCTGGTGGAACCCAAACTGGGTGTCACTGAACAGGTTATTGCTGAGCAGGTGCTGCTTGGTAGCACTATTTACAGCACCTTCCATCACTTTACTGATGATCGATAGTGAAATGATGAGGTGGTAATTGGCCAGGTTTGATTTGTCCTGCTTTTTGTGTAGAGGTCATACCTGGGCAATTTCAATAAAGTTGGATAGATGCCAGTGTGGTAACTACTAGAACAGCTTGGCTAGAGGATCAGCAAGTTCTGGAGCACAAGTCTTCGGTACTATCACTGGAATTTTGTCAGGGCCCATTGCCTTTGCAGCATGCAGTGTCTCCAACCGTTTCTTGATATCACGTGGAGTGAAATGAATTGGCTGAAGACTTGTATGTGTAATGCTGGGGATTATGGAGGAGGCCAAGTTGGAGCATCTACTTGGCACTTTTGGCTGAAGTTTGCTTTGAATACTTCAGTCTTATCTTTGTGTTGGGCTCTTCCATAATTGAGGATGGGGATATTTTGTGGAGCCTCCTCCTCCATTAAATTGTTTAATTTTCAACTACATCCACAACTAGATGTGGCAGGCTTGCAAAGTTTTGTCTGATACATCGATTCTGGAATCACTTAGCTCTGTCGATCACTTTCGACATGTACTGTTTCATAGCTTCAACAGATTGACACCTCATTTTTAGATATGCCTTGTGATGCTCCTGGCATGCCCTCTTGCACCTCCATTGAACCAGGGTTGATTCC
>JAHRHZ010000097.1:4820030-4903374 GCA_024137785.1 Ginglymostoma cirratum | reverse complement strand
TTTTGGGTCTAGGCCCAAAACGTCAGCCTTCCTGCTCCTCTGATGCTGCTTGGCCTGCTGTGTTCATCCAGCTCTACACCTTGTTATCTCAGATTCTCCAGCGTCTGCAGTTCCTACTGTCTCATGTCATAACAGGACCTAGTTTCAGTTCTAGAGAGAGGCTGAATAGTCTGAGGCTTTTTCCTGGAGCATCGCAGGAGTAACCTCCTAGATGTTTATAAAATCATGAGGGGCATGGATAGGGTGAATGGCCAAGGTCATTTTCCTGGGGTGGGGGAGTCCAAAACTAGAGGGCATAGGTTTAAGGTGAGGGGAACAATTTAAAAGGGACCCGAAGGGTAACTAATTCATACAGAGCGGGGTGCATGAATGGAACGAGCTGCCAGAGGAAGTGGTGAAGGCGGGTACAATTACAACACTTAAAAGGCATCTGGATAGGTATATGAATAGGAGCAGTTTAGAGCGATCTGGGTGAAATGCTGGCTAATGGGATTAGGTCAGATTGGGATGTTTGATCAGCGCGTACAAACTGGACTGAAGGGACTGTTTCCATGCTGTATGACTCTATGACTTTATGACTGGGTGTAGGCAGGTGAAAAACATGGAAGGATACAATCAGGCTCTAAACCTACTGAAGTCGATTGTGAGTCCTAGAGGCTGCAGGGTTCCCAAATGGAAAATATGCTTGCGCTTAGGATCGCAGGAACACTGCAGCAGGCCTGAGACAGAAATTTTGAAGTGGGAACATAGTGATGGGTTGAAGTGGCAGGCAACTGGACAAAACGTAGGTGTATGACAAAGCAGTCACTCAGTCTGCGCTTCATCTCCCTGATATAGGGGAGACCACAGTGTGAGCAGCAAATACCATAGACCAGGCTGGGTAAAGTGCAAATAAATCACTGCTTCACTTGGAAGGTGTATCTGGAACCTTGGATAATGAGGACGGAGGAAGTAAATGGACAGGTATCACACCTTCTGTGATTGCATGGGAAGTTGCTGTGTGGGAGTGAAGAGGTGTTGGGAATGGAGGACGAGTGAAATAGAGTACCCCAGAAGGAACAGTCCCTATGGAATGCTGACAAGGAAGGGAAGGTGCGGCAGCCTTCCACTGACGTAGAGGACACTTGGTCTGGAGTGGCAGATTCCCAGTGCAGTGTGGCGGACTCTCAACCTGGAATTATGATCTATCAGTGGCCCAGTCTGCTGCTTCTCAGCCCAGGAATGATCACCTTTCTGCGGTATGTGGCAGTCTCTCGGCCGGTGTGGCTTCAGCACAGACTTCCAATCTTGAGGTGATTCCTCAAAGTGCAGTCCCACCATGACTAAGCACTTAGAAAAGGCTGCAATATTTCAATTTTCAGCTTTATTTCTTTATTTTCTACTTAAAGCTATGAAGATGTCACTGTACTGTTATTACTGCAATGTTTAACTTTTAACTTTGTTCTTTTGATTCTGTGCCTAGGTACTTGTACTAAGATGGTGCCTTGTATGGCAATGATATTATACACTTTCATTGTAATCTTTACGTTAGTACTTGAGTCTTGAGTACACATGACAATAAAATAAAATAAAATCAAAGTCAGATTGGAGGGGAACATGTGACAGAAATAGTGGCTTACATCCTTTGGCCACGGAGGTTGGTGGGGTGGTAAGTGAGGACCAAGGGGACTCAATCATTGTTATGGGAGGAAAGGGAAGGGGAGAGGGCTGAAGTACAGGGACATGGGTTGAACACAGCTGAGGACCCTGTTGACCTTGGCCGAGTGGACTCCTCAGTTGAGGAAAATGATGGATGTTTAGGAGGCATGGTCGGAATACAGAAGGTCGTATGTCAGAACAGATGGAGATAGAGAACTTGGAAGAATGGAATAGGGTCCTTACAAGACGTAGGGTGTGATGATGTATAGTTCAGGTAGCCGTGGGAGTCAGTGGGTGTGAAATAGATATTAGTGGCCAGCTTATCCCCAGAAATGGAAACAGACGATGATGAAAGGAAAGGAGGAGCCGGATATGGACCAGGTTGAGTCCTGAAGCAGCCCGCTTGATGGGCACCACATCCAGAAGCATCGATTCCCTCCACCATTAATGTGCAGTAGCAACAGTGTGTACTATCTAAAAGACAGTGCAGAAATTTACTAAAGATCCTTAGATAACACCTTCCAAATCCACGACTACTTCGATCTAGAAAGACAAGGACAGCAGAAAAAGAGAAACACTGCCACCATCAAGTTCCCCTCCAAGCTACTTCCCCTCCTGACCTAGAACTATGTTGCTGTTCCTTCACTGTTGCTGGGTCAAAATTATGGAATTCCCTCACTATGGGAATTGTGGGTGAGCTGACAACATGTTGACTGCAGCAGTTCGAAAAGGCAGCCCACCACCACCTTATCAAGGAGGACCAGAGATGGATAATTGACGTTGGCCAGCCAGGGACACCCACATGCCATGAGCAAATTTTAAAAAAAACTACCTTGCTATTATCAGTTTGAAGAAGGGTCACGGGACTTGAAGCATTAAACTTGCTTTCACTGTACAGATACCAGCTCTGCTAATTTTTCTGCAGTACTTTCTGCTTTTATTTCAAATTTCCAGCATCTGCAGTTCTTTGGTTTAATTCACTGATCTGGGTCAATCTGGCCTAATTAATCAGGAAAAACAAAAATCAGAGCCAAAGAGCTGAGTTTAAAAAAGAAACTACTGACAAATCACTACTGAAATTTCCAATGTTCTGCCAACAAACTCCACTGTAAGTGGGTCTGAAAATTTAAACTCATCACACCTTTGCTGACCTGAACTTGTCTCTGGAGTGGAGCAGTAGGCATTGGCATTAATTATGGCTGTATTCAGTGAGAAATGAGGGCAGGCCCAAGGCTGCTTGGTATTTCCAAATGGGAGCCAGGATCGCTCACTCAGATTAGGATGGGATTTATTGTGGGAAAATTTTAAAGAACTACAAGCCGGAGCAGGGAAATCCAAAGTGTTGGTCTGTGAAGCAATGAGTAAACACTGCAGGTCGATGTGATCCTACAAAAGTGGAGTCCATGTCATGTTTTCCAGATTGTCATCACAGACAATTGAGTGTGAAACCAAAGAGTATGTTTTGGTGGAGGAGGGAGTTAATGGAAGTGAAGATGCCTCAGTGTGAAAGTGGGTAGTGATCTTCAGCGTAATAACTGGACTGATAGCATCTGAGAGTCTGGAAGTGGTGGGAGGGAAGCTATTGCCCAGGAGAGAGTGCAAAGAGAGCAACTGTACAGCTGGAGAGTGGTGGGTAAGAGGCTGTTCTTGGATCTGTTGCAAGTGTATTGCAACTGATCAGTGAATTCTCTGATAGATACTTGCAAGCTCCTGTAAGCAACAATTGAGATGTCAAATTTCAGTACAGCAGGAATTTTATAGATTTGTTTCCAAATTGTTGCCATGTTTCTTTTCTGTTTGTACAGGTTTGTGCACAAATTGCACTCACTGTCTTTGCAGTCAGAGAACTCTGCAGGGTGGCAACCCTGAAGTTGCTTTGTTGGAGAGATGGCACATTGGGAGATGCTTTGAACCTGCCTCATTGCTCCCTTGCAGAAAATGTTCATGCAGCAATACCAAAGGTTCAATCCTTCACTTGCCTCGGATAACTGAAAGACATATTCTTGCCATTAAGAGCAAGGATAATTCTCGGGAATGAACATGCAACGGACCCATTTTTGATACTTGCCAGGCATCCTTTACATAGAGATCCTTTGACCAACAAGCACAGGCCATCATCACACCCACAGTCTTTGATTAGCTGTGAAACGCAAAAATGGGATACCAGTAAATTACAAAGTCTTGACAAATCCCATTTCACTAACTACTGGGTCCTCACCCCCATCATTGCAAAAGGGTCAATTAAGTAAAAGTTCTGTCCAAAAGATTGGAATTGCCTGTTGCAGCGCATCAGGTGGAACATTCTGGGTGGGAGGTGGAACATAATTCTGATTCTCAACAGCAGGTTAAAGTTTTGATATCAAGTTGTCAAAAATTTCCAAATGGATTAGCCTTCCCAACAGTGTATCCATGAATATTCATTAACACCATTACATTCATGGTCACAATCTTGTTAGGCAAAAGTAAGAAAAACATGTGTTCACAAACCTGTTTATATATATGATGTGTGCACATGGCAGGGTAGATTTCTTCCTTGAAGTTCTGATTAGTACACAGTACTTCAGGAACTGTTGTCGACCAGTTAGAGTCTAATGGATGCAGACCATCCAAAGCAACCAGACTGCCCAAGCAAGGAAATCACACTTGCTAACAACAGTAACATTTCTGAAGAAGGGTCTAGACCCGAAACGTCAGCTTTCCTGCTCCTCTGATGCTGCTTAGCCTGCTGTGTTCATCCAGCTCTACACCTTGTTATCTCTGCTAACAACAGTAAACCTGGGTGGCGCGGGTATAAGGACCTCAACACAAAAGGTGCTGAACAAAAGAATTGTAAAGGTGGGAAGCTTGTGTAACATTTAGAGTTGAATACACAGAAGATGATGTAGATCATGAAACAGGGATTCCTTATTCCGCTGGCATCATGTCATTACAAACATGAGAGGAAATTAATGGTAAACAAGGAATTATTTGTATGGAATAAATCCTGTGATTCGAAACCTATACGGCCAGGAAGTCTTAGAGTTGAGGAATCTTTTGTCAGTCTGCTCTTTCTTCACATGAGTCCCCCACCCCACAAAGACGCCTATTTTTCAAGAGAAGGCCCATTCAACTGCTCCAGCAGCCCACCAGCGCCATCACCACCCACTGGTAGAGGTTCTGGCATCACAAATCAAGCTTGTCTGCCTTTCCCCCAAATTTCACCACTGCTACCTGCTGCTAGAGGTTCCATTTTACACATGCCTGCTTGAAACTTGTTCTCCAAACAACTACATTTGGAAAGCAATGGCCAGTTGCTAAGCAATTGTGTGATTAGTAGGTTCAATTGTGCCATGGTAGCAGAATGTTCAAGTCCACATTACTGGCAGCATTCTCTTCTTGCATCACCAATCTGAGAAAATGGTATAGATTGGGGTAATATCCAGCACTTGACTATACTTCCAAGGGATCCAGGCTGTGTGGTTAATCACACACATTGGGGTCCATGATCAGTAGCCACTTGTTGCTTCAGTTTCCAGCTCCCAGCTGGACCCCTTGAACCATTCTCCAGAGTGGGAGGAGGCCTCTTCACAATGGATGTATGCCCTGGATTCACAATATACTGGTCATTCCAGGATTGCACATCACTATCCAATTACACTTCACTCAAGCCATCACGTTTGCAATACCTAAAAGGGGGAGGGGATTTTCGCTGGACTATTAATCCAAAGACCCAGACAACATGCTGGGGATCTGTGTTCGAATCCTGCCACGGCAGATGGTGGAATCTGAATTCCAATAAATATCTGGAATTAAGAGTCTAATGATGACTGTAAATCCATTGTCAATTGTTGGGGGAAAAACCCATCTGGTTCACTAATGCCCTTTCGGGAAGGTAACTGCCATCCTCACCTGGTCTGGCCTACATGTGACTCCAGACCCACAGCAATGTGGTTGACTCTTAACAACCCTCTGGGCAATTAGGGATGGGCAATAAATGCTGTCTAGCCAGCAATACCCTTATCCTGTGAATGAGCTGCTTGCTGATCATGTCTCCCGATGCAATGCTGAGGTAGTGGCCGGAAATCAAGCCCACAATTTCAAGACTTGTCACAGAAGTGAAAAGGTTTATAAAAGTATGTAAAATTACCCAATTTACCCAACTTTTTAGATACAAGTTGACAGAAAGCACAGGCTAAGTTTCCATACTTGACAAGGAATACTATTCATTAGAAATGAATATATTATAGATACAGGTAAACAACTATGAACCATCAACATATAACTCTAGTCAAAACTGTAACTCCTTTCAAACACCCCATACACATATCCAGATAGATACAGCTAGAAGGAAATTGGTGTTACAGGCAGAGGGAACAAGTGGGAAGATAGTTCAATGGTTCATGCCAAATGGTTCACTGAGATGATCCTTTTAGCTTGCCACACCTTCTGTTTGACGACCCCTCCCTTCTCCAGGTACTCCAGTGTTATTCGCTTGCAGGGGGAACAGACTGACTGATTTGCAACTTATAAAGTCTCTGATTTACTAGTTAAAAGCAGCAGCCTACAGCATCTGATGAGGGAAAATGAACTGTTTTTCTTCTGGCTTTAGGTAACTTTTACTACAGCAATAAAAACAGCACCATCCTTTTCAGAGGTCCAAAGACTTCTGGCTAGCTCGTTCACACCCACAAGCTATTCAGCTGCCTGGGAGTCAATCACACAGTTGTTGGCAGGCTGAATGCCTTTGTTACCGACAACTGATCACCACTCCCCAGACCACTTGTTTCCTACAGAATTTCCCTTTGTACCAGTTGTCCAGGGGCATACCTCCCCCACTAGTTGAACAAATAACAGTGTAAACAGCACTTACAGTGCTGGTAAATGTTTTTAAAAGTACGGCAATCTTTTTCACAATCCTTGCTGTGTTTAAAAACAGTCCTTTTCCTATTTGAGTGAAAAAATATTGAAAAAAATTATCCTTACAGTCTGGGCAGGACCTCTTGTGGTTCTGACCGTGCCATGACTCTAATAGATCAGAGACAATTCAAATCTGTGGCAAGTTGCCAGCAGGATTGTCACCACACGTAGAAACCTACCACAGGCAGGCAGTAAAATGAATTGATCCTGCCGCAGGATATGCACTACAGTGCAATTAGGACCAAAGGCTTATGTTTAAAGGGATGAAAAACAGCCTTAAGTTTTCTTTAAATTTTCAAAGAGGGATCCTTCAGAGTCCCGCTGTTGATCTGACAAGCACCACCACCACTCTTGTGGAATTCAAAATCATGCCAACAAGATTCTTGCTGAAGGACCTGGACAATCCCAAAATCATTACAGAGATAGCGTTATAGTTAATCTTATTATTTCTCATTTTTGTCACAGACATTCAATAAAAGGACAATCCAGTAGTTTGCTCTGCCTAACTGAATCTAACCATAATCTAATAAAAAAAACTTCCAGGCAGTTTTCTGCCTAGATGAGACTAATCTGGATATTGCACTCCTGGTTAGAGATAATAGGTACTGCAGATGCTGGAGAATCCAAGATAACAAGGTGTGGAGCTGAATGAACACAGCAGGCCAAGCAGCATCATAGGAGCAGGAAAGCTTGACGTTTCAGGCCTAGACCCTTCATCAGAAATGGGGGAGGGGAAGAGGGTTCTGAAATAAATAGGGAGAGAGGGGGAGGCAGATAGAAGATGGATAGAGGAGAGGAGGCAGGCAAGTCAAAGAGGAGGGGATGGAGCCAGTAAAGGTGAGCGTAGGTGGGGGGGTAGGGAGGAGATAGGTCAGTCCAGGGAGGACGGAAAGGTCAAGGGGGCGGGATGAGGTTAGTAGATAGGAGATGGGGGTGCGGCTTGAGGTGGGAGGAGGGGATAGGTGAGAGGAAGAACAGGTTAGGGAGGCGGGGACGAGCTGGGCTGGTTTTGGGATGCAGTTGGGGGAGGGGAGATTTTGAAGCTTGTGAAATCCACATTGATACCATTGGGCTGCAGGGTTCCCAGGCTGAATATGATTTGCTGTTCCTGCAGACTTCGGGTGGCATCATTGTGGCATTGCAGGAGGCCCAGGATGGACATGTCGTCTGAGGAATGGGAGGGGGAGTTGAAATGGTTCGCGACTGGGAGGTGCAGTTGTTTGTTGCGAACTGAGCGCAGGTGTTCTGCAAAGCAAAGATGTTCACCTGCACATCTGCCAATGTGGTATACTGCATCCGCTCTACCCGTTGTGGCCTCCTCTACATCGGGGAAACCAAGCGGAGGCTTGGGGACCGCTTTGCAGAACACCTACACTCGGTTCGCAACAAACAACTACACCTCCCAGTCGCGAACCATTTCAACTCCCCCTCCCATTCCTCAGCGACATGTCCATCCTGGGCCTCCTGCAATGCCACAATGATGCCACCCGAAGGCTGCAGGAACAGCAACTCATATTCAGCCTGGGAACCCTGCAGCCCAATGGTATCAATGTGGATTTCACAAGCTTCAAAATCTCCCCTCCCCCAACCGCATCCCAAAACCAGCCCAGCTCGTCCCCGCCTCCCTAACCTGTTCTTCCTCTCACCTATCCCCTCCTCCCACCTCAAGCCCCACTCCCATCTCCTATTTACTAACCTCATCCCGCCCCCTTGACCTGTCCGTCCTCCCTGGACTGACCTATCTCCTCCCTACCCCCCCACCTACGCTCACCTTTACTGGCTCCATCCCCGCCTCTTTGACTTGCCTGCCTCCTCCCCACCTATCCTCTCCTCTATCCATCTTCTATCCACCTCCCCCTCTCTCCCTATTTATTTCAGAAACTTCTTCCCCTCCCCCATTTCTGATGAAGGGTCTTGGCCCAAAACGTCAAGCTTTCCTGCTCCTATGATGCTGCTTGGCCTGCTGTGTTCATCCAGCTCCACACCTTTTTATCTCTTATATTGCACTCATGTTGCCATTTTTGCTGGTGTTAAAAGGATGGCAAACTATCTGAGATCAATTGGTACATCAGCAATAGTGGAAATGTGAGTACACCCATCACTGACCCCTTGCTTCACATGGGACCCTGGTGTGCAGTTGGAAAATGGAACATAACTAAAATGAAAGCAAAATAATCTAGCAGGCCAAAATCAAAACAAGATCGGCTGATTTCCAATTTCTTCTAGCAAATAATGTAAAAGGCTTTGAAAATAACATTTCATTGAATTTTGATCATGTCATAAAACAATTCAAAATCTTTCATTCCCACTGTAACAAAATGAAAATTTCTCAAAATGTCCATTTATTTAGCAAAGATAAAGCATCCCATTAAATTTGTGAAAAATCCTAAGAACCTATGTATGTATATACTTTGCCACATTGCTAACCTGTAATTATTTCACATTTCAGAGTGAGGTTGAAACTTGTTCTTTAGCTGATGGGAACAAAACATTTTAGTATGAATGTCAAACTACCATCATGTCTTTTGGAGTGTGTATCATGCAGGCATAATCTTTAGGCTGGGATAAATTGACAAAAGTTAAAACTTATTTGTTTGAAGAAATCCCACCACATGGAATTTGAATTCAATAATACGCTGGAAATAAGAGTCTAATGACGACCATTAAACCATTGTCAACTGTCAGGAAAATCCCATCTGGTTTACTAATTTTCTTTCGGGAAGGAATTCTGCCATCCTTTCCTGGTCTGGCCTACATGTGGCTCCAGACCTACAGCAATGTAGTTGGCTCTTAACTTCCCTGTGGGTATTTAGGCGTGGGCAACAAATGGTGGCCAAGCCAGTGTCACTCACATCCTTGGATAAATAATAAAAAAAACTTCAACTTAAGTGCTGAAAATCCACAAGCTAGTGACTGGGACATAAATGCTGGACTTTCACTGCCAATTACATCTCTTGCAGATACTACCAAAGATAGCTGAGTCAAAGAGAGGAAATTGCAAGGTTCTATTTTCAATGGAAGCCTAAAATGGGTGGTAGGCTCATTGAATAAGTTAATCAGCAAACTAATAAAGCTTATTGGGCTGTTCCTTTACAAAATTATTTAATCATTAGAGAGGCTGGCATTTTCCTACACATTTAAATTCTTTAGTGGTCCCTGTAGCCATTAGGAAAAGTGCTAATTTAAATTTTTTATCAACATCTTTCCATGAAACCAGAAGAACTGCACAATGACATTTCAGATCCTTTTGCATGTTACTTGTATCTTCTATACTGAAGACTGATAGAAAACATCTGTTCAATTTATCTACAATCTCCTTCTTTTCCATTGTTAATTCTCCAGACTCACTTTTGATTCACTCCAGTGCTTGCTTTGTTAACTTTTCTAAAATAGCTATAGAAAATGTTTCTAGCTAACTTTCTCTTGTATTCTATTTTTTTTTTCTTAGTCATTTGAGTTGCTTATTTTATGTTCAGTCCAAATTTCTGACCTGCCACTTGTCTTTGCACAACAATGTGCTTCTAAGCTTGCTATTATTGTTAATCTTTCTGGTTAGTAAGTCTATCACTTGGAGTTTTTCTTACTATTTGGAATGTACCTACTTATGTATACTTTCCTAATCAACCCCTTCAGCAATGTGAGTACACATCTTTGAAGCAGGTGGCATTTGAACTCAGGCCTTCTGGTCCAGAGGTAGGGACACTAGCACCATGCCACAAGAGCCCCATTTTGTATATTATGAAATATATTCTTTAATGTCCACTACTGCACCACTAGGGACCTTTCCTTTAACCTAATTTGCCAAGTCATTTTAGCCAGCTCCGTTTTCATGCCCTAATAATTGCCCTTAAATAATTTTTATAAAATAGCTTCTGACTTACAAAGGACCTTTTTTTCATATCCTTTCAGATTATAAATTAGAAATTGTAAGTTGAACCCTGCTGTATAGCTATCTGTACAAGGAGTGTTATATTACTTGAAGATCAAGTGAGATTGTGTGCTGTACACTTTAGTTGCACAAAATTATGCTACTTTTCAGGTCAGTGAGATGGACATTTTAAGAGTTAGAGTTAAGAAAAAAACTTCCTGAGAACTGTTATGGCCCAGACCAAATCCCCTCAAAATATATTAAGAAGATTAGCCAAGACCCCAACATTTTCTTATTTTTAAAGGCAAGTGTAAGGCATTGTGTTCTGGATGCAATTCAATTGATCCAACCAGCAGGTTTGAAGCAAAACACACTTTTTTCTTACACTATAGTTAAAATACAGACAAAATTAGAATTAGCTTAGCTGTAACTCTATTGAAATACTTATATACGTTAACTACCATTGATTAGCTGTTCCAAGATAATAACATCCTATAAACACGGCTTTGGCTAAGGCAAATTCAGTAAAATAGATTGTCTTACATGCAATGTTTCTCTAGTCCAGCAGGAAAGATCACATAGACAAAATTCTGTGTGTCAGTGTGTGTGTGTGTGTGTGTGTGTGTGTGTGTGTGTGTGTGTGTGTGAGTGTGTGTGTGTGTGAGTGTGTGTGTGTTTGTGTGAGAGAGAGGGAACTCAAGTGTTTTGCTGTAGCAGAGACAGATGTATAGCAGCTTCCAAACCTCAACAGCTACTGGAAGTTAAGCTAAAATCCTGGTTCTGTGGGAGCTTGATTCCACCCCTTCATGCTACTTCTATTGTTCCAACTGAAAAAAACCCTAAGGCCCCACAAGCTGTTTACCTCATTAGCAAGGAAAAGACTGCTCAGCATGTCTGTATCAAAAACTTCTCATCAAAAAAAGACAAAATACACCTCTTAAAGCCATAGTATCATCACACAACATTCTCCAAATTTGTCCAGCTGCAGTTTGTTACAGACTTGTGAGTGTAGTGCATTCAGAAAAAAAGTTATAACAAAAAAGTTGTAGTACACTCAAAGAAATCTTAAAGCCTGCAAACACGGAACACATCTCTCTCCTTTCTCTCTGTGAGTGAAAAAGACAAAACAAAATCTAGAGATTCTAAAAGGAAATATTTCTAATACAAGAAAAGACATACATCCACCCAATCACAGAATCAGCTATTCAATCAAAGTTCAACAATCACTCTGTAGACAACATCATGACGTCATTGCTAAAATGAAAATAACTGAGATTAATAACACTCCATGCCTGTGGTCTGGACTTTGACCTACGGAATTTGTTTTCTCTGTCTATATTTTTCAACTCATAGTATTTGTGTCAAACACTCGTCTTTATTTTGTGTGTCTTATACATGAATGAATATGTGAGTGTTTGGGACTTTAAAGAGGCATTGTGGAAGTCACCGGCAGCAAATCAACAAAACATCCTTTGTCATTTGTTGAAGAATAAATTTGTTTACAATAAGTGGATTTATTTTCCTGTTAATGATGGACCTAGTGTAATTATTTTTGCCTGAGTAGCAAAGTGTCAGACAAATTAGTCACTTTGATGTTTCAATTGGGTAGTTACATATTTGTGTTGGCTTGTAGAAAATCAGGCTTAATTATTGGTGCCATCTTCCCAAGTGAGTTGCGACACACCCATTCCTCTCTCCCTCACACCAAGAGTAAAATTCAATTATATTATGTTCACTGCTACCTGGGGAATCTTTTCATTAGTTCATTAAATAATCCTACCTCATTGTATAACTCCACATTTGAATAATCTGCACTCTGTTTGGGTCCAGAGCATGCTGTTCTAAGAAACTATCTCAAAAACATTCAACGAGTTTGTCATCTAGGTCACCTTTGCTCTTCTCACTTTTCCACTCTGTATATAGAGTAAGATATCCCATGATTATTACCTTGTCTTTCTGTTAAACTATAATTATTTCTTCGTTTATTTGCCAACCTACCATGTGGTTACTGTTAGAGTGTCTGTACACCACTCCCACAAGTGACTTCTTACCTTTCTTGTTTCTCATCTCTCTACCTGTTTCCTCATTCTTGTTTCCTGAACTTAAATCATCCTTCTCTATTAACAAAGCCACCCCTCCACCTTTTCAAAGCCCCTGTCCTTCTTAAATATACTGTACTCTTCTAGATTCATTTACCAATCCCTGTAATTTTGCAGCATTTATCTCTCTGTAATGGCTACCAGATTTTAAATATTTATTTCCATTTGCACCCACTTCAGCTGTTTTGATTAAAATGCCACATGCATTCAGATACAAAGTCTTCACTGTTATCCTTTATTCTGTTGTAACTTCTTATCATGTCTGTTGATTTATTCTTAGATTAGTCCTCTCTATCCCTTCCTGACACTGCCTATTGATCATTTCATATCTTAGCCTTGACTCTACTCTTCGATTTATCACATGTTTCTAAATTTGATCTGTTGCCCCCACTATTTAGTTTAAAATCCTCTTTATTTCCTTAGTTATGCAGCCTACAGGAATGCTGGTCCCAGCATGATTCATCTGGAGACCATCCCGTCATTACAGATCCTACATTCTCCAATTCTGTTGCCAGTGCCCCTGTTGGAGTGACCTTAGTCTATGAGGAAAGAAGACTCTGAAGGCGTCAGGAATTCAGCAGGAACAGCAATTTATTTGCAGGGCAATCAATTACAGCAAGGAGAGGAGATCAAAATCGTCACACAGGATAATCGAGCTCACTCTGCGGAATACCCGCACAACACTATTTTTGTATTTTTTTACATTGAAACTCTGTGAGGCTACAAGATCACTGTTACTATGCAATTAATTATATTAAGTCAATTAACTAGCTGATGACTACATCAAGTCTGTAAGTCAATCGATGAGGCCATTAATTACATCAAATCTGTAAACTAATTATGTTAAATTTATAATTTAATTAACTAGGCACTTTAATTACATCAAATTGCTGTACATTACATATCTATTCATTGGATTCAAGCATGCTGTGTCCATTCGCTTATGTGGTCACTTGCTTATCTCTTAACTTTGGCTCCCGAACATCCTGTGGTCTAGCATTCTGCCCTGCTTACTCATTAGTCAGCAGCTAACTACGTTTCAGGCATCTGGGTGGCCTGTCTTTAGTAGTGCAGAGAGTCAATTACTTAAAAAATCTTATTCTATGGTTTTGTGAGATATTAGATTATGAGTTTCTTTACTTCTGTATTAAAGGTCCTGTTTTTACCAATCCATTCGCAAGTGCTCTATATTTACTACTACCGTGTTCTCAATCATTCATAAATCTCACTGACAACTCACGAGTACACAATGTTTACAATTACCAGATTTCATTCATTCATTCATGACACCACAGTGTTGTAATATGCTTCACTATTAAAGGTAGACTAAATTAAAATGTCCTTTCCAACACATCACAGCTTCAACCCTTACTGGTCCCATCCCGCAAGCAGTGTTTAGTCCTGTTTCTACATCAAGGGTTACCCCTGAGTATAGAGCTGGAGGAACACAGCAGGCCAGGCAGCATCAGAGGAGCAGGAAAGTTGACGTTTTGGGTTGAGACCCTTCTTCAGAAGGACAGTTACTGGACCTGTTTGCATAAATCGATAACTACTGAATTTAAGTTTACTCGCCAGTGAACTGTTGCATTAACCAAGGATTTTTGAAGGCCTGGTGCCCATTATGAAGTGGTTGAACTGGCAAATCACTTTGTTTTTCTTTTCCAATTTACCCCTTAACTGAGTCCCTCTGTCAATATTTGAGTCAAGGTTCTTATTAAGTAAGATTGGGCTAGATCATAGATATCAAGTAGATTGCTTGTTTATCATGTTCTGCTAAAGTTATTTTGTTAACAATAAGTTGTTAATTTTTGCTTAAGTTGTAAATTTGGTGTCTGATATCTGTTATTCTTAAAGTCTGGTTAAGAAAAATTGCGTGATTTCAAGGGTATTGGAATGTTTTAATTTTACAATGTTGCAATTCCAGGGACAGGATGGCTTACTTGGTTTGGCTGGCTGACTCTATATCATAACACAATGTAAATTTTGCTAAGTTCAAATTATTCTGCCTGGAAGTTGACTGGTCAGTTATAACTAGCATGTTTCTCAAAGGTATATCTTACAGAGACAGCTGGAAAAGCACAGATTTTGGAAACAAAATTTGGTGAGGACAAGAGTTGAGTCAATCTGCTTGCAAATGGAGTGGGGTCATTGAAAGAAATATGCCAGAGAATTGGAGGATACAAATGTTATATCCATGTTAAAAAGGGGAGAGGGACAAACAGAGCATCTAAAAGTTAGTCAGTTATGTTTAATAATGGGGAAACCTTTACAATGAAGTCATGGACAAATTAATTGGAATGGGGGTTAATAAGTGAGGGCCAGCATAAATTTGTTGTAAAGGTAAATTATGTTTGTCTGACTTGATTTGAGTTTTTTGATGCAATAACAGTCAGAGTTAATGAGTGTAATGCATTTGATATGATGCATGTAGACTCTGAAAAACCATTTGAAAATTACCACATAAGAGGTTTGTTAACAAAATTGTAGTCCAGTGGATTAAAGAGGCAACGACTGCACTGGTACAAAATTAACTAAAGGGAAAAAACAAAATGTTGTTGATGCTGGTCCCCAGCCCAGTTAAAAGAGGAGGATTAGCAGCAGGACTTGCACCCGACTGTAAAATTAACTAGCAAATCCAAAAATGATCAATCATATGCAAGGCATCAACCAATGTTTTGGTAACCCTATTTAACTTAAGAAAGGTAGGAAGAGAAGTCAGTAGAAAGAGCAAAATATTGGTGAACAGTTACTTCTCAAATTGGAGGAAATGTGTACTGGTGTCCCCCAGAGATCTGTGCTGGGGCTAGCCCTCTTTGCATTATATATTTCTGATCAGGACTCAACTAAGCTTGGTGTAATTTGAAACTTTGGTGAGATCATGAAACTTGAAATATAACAAACAGTGAGTAAGATAGTGACAGATTTCCGGAGGACATAGACAGGACCTGGTGAATTGAACAGACAAATGGTAGATTAAATTTAAGGCAGAGATGTACGAAGTTATACGTTTTGGTAGGCAGAATGAGGAGAAGAAACATTGACTAAATAGTACAACTTTAAACTTGATGCAACAACCTAAAGATTGGGGGGTGTATGTGCAGAAATCTTTGTAATCAAATCTGTTGTTTAAAAAAATAGGCAGGTGGGGTCTTTGGTTTAATAAACAGAAGATGAAAGTTATTTGGAGAGATTGGAGAAACAGGAATTGTGCTCCTTAGACCAGAGAATGTTGCAGACAGATTTGACAGAATAATGAATTGTTTTGATAGCACCAACATGAGAAACCCTTTGGCATTGGCATGGGAAGGCAATGGCCTGGTGGTATTACTGTGAGACTATTAATCCAGAAACTTAACTGCCCTCTGAAATGAGCTAGCAAGCCAGTCAGTTGTATCAATTGCTACAAAGTCTCAAGACAGAAATGAAACCAAATGGACCACAGCATCAATCTAGGCACCAGAAAAGACAATGGCACAAATAGCCTGTCAACCGTGCAAAGCCCTCCTCACTAACATCTGGGGGTTAGTGCCAAAATTGGGAAAGCTGTCTCATGGACTAGTCAAGCAACAGCCTGACATAGTCATTCTCACTGAATAAAACCCAGGGGACAGTTGCTCAGCCAACACCTCCTCCACAATAATCCTCAACATTGGTGCCCTGCAAGACTGCATTCTCAGCACCTTACCATACTCCTTATGCACTCACGACTGTATGGCCAAATTCGGCTCTAACTCCATTTACAAATTTGCTATTGACACCACCACAGTGAGTCAGAACTTAAACAATGACAAGACAGAGTACAGGAAGGAGATATACAGCTTAGTGGTATGAAGTAAAGACAACAATCTCACCTTCAATGTCAGCAAAATGAAGAAGCTGGTCATCAACTTCAGGAAGCAAAATGGAGGACATGCCACTGTCTGTATCAATGGTGCTGAGGTGGAGATGGTCGAGAGCTTCAAGTACATAGGAGTAAAAACTCACCAATAATCTATTATGGTCCATCCATATTGATGCTACAGTCAAGAAAGCATATCAACGCCTCTACTTTCTCAAAAGGTTAAGGAAATTCAGCATGTCTACAACAACCCTTACCCAGATGAAATATCCTGAATCCAGGCACCAGGCAGGCAACACAGTCTTCAGGACTCATAATCCTGGCCACAGAGAAAAGAATCTATTCCCCTGACTATACTATCCCCTTTTACAACTACAATTCTTTTTTCTCCCCTCTCCTGAATGATTCCCTGCACCATGGTACTACAGTCGGTTTGCTCATCTCCCCTGCAGCCCCCTCTATATCTACACAGGGAGTAAGAATCTCAAAGCTATTAGACAAGCTCAAGGGCTAATTCTCTTTCAGCACTACCTCCTGGATCCCTCTACCTGTCTCACTCATAGTCACACCCTCATAATCCTGACCACTTACCAAATTCAAGGTTGATAGTCTAAGGTGTGTGATTACTTCCCGAAACACAGTGTCCAGGAATCTCTTCCCTTCCCTAACTTTTGGCAGTGTTTGAAGCTCAGAGTCCTGCTCATCAACTCTGAACCTGTGTTCTTCAAGTAACCAACACTTACTACGGATGTGGTCACTACAAGCTACAATGGGGTTCACCAGCTTCCACATCATGCCAGTGTGACACATTGCATGGCCATGCAGCACTAATTCATTTACTTAATTCTAAGTTTGTTTTTTAAACATTTCCTACTGGTCTTTTGGTTTGTAACTTGGACATATTTCCCCATTCACCTTCAATGTAAAAGTAATCTATAATAGATTGTCAAATTAGTAGCTATCACCTACCAATGAACTTATGGTTTATCTGTGATGTCAGACTTTTATGCTGGGCCCCTGATCCTGATCAATTTACCCTGTTAAGAAGAAACCTTACAAGCTATAAGCCAAAACAAAACAAGCAAAAAACAACTCTTCCCCTCTGCACCAATTCCCATACTGCCTCCAAATTCCCCAAACTATGCACTCACTCAAGCTGCGCCTCATTCTGGATGGTATCTGTCCTTCCTGACCATGCAAAGCTTACTTTTACATTTGGCATCATTGATGTACTTTGGAGTATGGAAATTAACAATAAAGAAGTCTTTCTAAAATTGTGTTTTGGTGAGATCACATCTAGAGTCCTGTGTGCAGTTTTGGTCTCCACATTTGTAGAAGGCTATATTTTGCATGGAAGTCGGTACAACAAGCGTTCATTAAATTAGTCCTTGGGCTGAGGGAGTTGACTAATAATGGACAGCTAAGTAAATTCAGCCAATGCCTGCTCCTCTGATGCTGCTTGGCCTGCTGTGTTCATCCAGCTCTACACCTTGTTATCTCAGATTCTCCAGCATCTGCAGTTCCTATAATCTCAGCCAATGATGTTCCGATTTTTGAAAGATGAGAGGCAATCCCTTCAAGATATACAAAATTTGGAAAGGTCTTGATAGGCTGGACACTGGGAGTTTTCTTTCCTTGGTCAGGGAATTTGCATTATGCTCTCAGGTTAAGAGGCTAATTATTTAGAACTAAGATGAGGAGAAAGCACTTTACTTAAAGATTGGGAATGTTTGGAATTTCCAGCTCAGGTAGTTGTGGATGGTCCATCATTAAATGCACTTAAAGCAAGCACAGATTGTTGTTTGATATCTAAGAGAATCAAGATGTACAGGAGGAGGCAGGAAGATGCAGTTGAAGTTCAAGATCATTCATGACTGTTTTAAATGGTACAATAGGCTTGAACAGCCATCTAGTCTACTCCTGCTCCTGACTAAGGTATCACTGTCTGAAACAAGAATACATCTCATCTTCTTATTTGACAACGAGAGGTGGCATTGGTGATGATAAGGGTATTTTCAGTATTAATGACAGTTTTAGATTATATTTTTTGCAAAACGCAGAAATTCAAAGGGTTACATCATAGTTTAAATGGTCAAGGGCTAAAGATTTAGTGAAAGCTGCAGACAATACATGTGTGTTCTGGCTACTGGAATGAGCTGGAACCCCAATTTGTTATAACAAGGTGTAGAGCTGGATGAACACAGCAGGCCAAGCAGCATCAGAGGAGCAGGAAAGCTTGACGTTTCGGGCCTGGACCCTTCATCAGAAATGGGGGAGGGGAAGAGGGTTCTGAAATATATAGGGAGAGAGGAGGAGGTGGATAGAAGATGGATAGAGGAGAAGATAGGTGGAGAGGAGACAGACAGGTCAAAGAGGAGGGGATGGAGCCAGTAGAGGTGAGTGTAGGTGGGGAGGTAGGGAGGAGATAGGTCAGTCCAGGGAGGACGGACAGGTCAAGGGGGTGGGATGAGGTTAGTACATAGAAGATGGGGTTGGGGCTTGGGGTGGGAGGAGGGGATATGTGGGAGGAAGGACAGGTTAGGGAGGCGGGGACAAGCTGGGCTGGTTTTGGGATGCGGTAGTGGGAGGGGAGATTTTGAAGCTTGTGAAATCCACATTGATACCATTGGGCTGCAGGGTTCCCAAGCAGAATATGAGTTGCTGTTCCTGCAACCTTCGGGTAGCAACGTTGTGGCACTGCAGGAGGCCCAGGATGGACATGTCGTCTGAGGAATGGGAGGGGGTGTTGAAATGGTTTGCGACTGAGAGGTGCAGTTGTTTAGTGCAAACCGAGCGTGGGTGTTCTGCAAAGCGGTGCCCAAGCATCCGCTTGGTTTCCCCGATGTAGAGGAGGCCACAACGGGAACAGCGGATACAGTATACCACATTAGCAAATGTGCAGGTGAACATCTGCATGATGTGGAAAGTCTTGGGGCCTGGGATGGGGGTGAGGGGGGAGGTGTAGGGGCAGGTGTAGCAAGGGTGGGGAGGCAAAAATGTCTTTGGTGGTGGCCTTTATCTGCTTTTTGGAGGGACCACTCTCTCCGGGACCCCCTTGTCTTCTCCACACTCCCCTCCAGCCCCACCACACCCGGCACTTTTCCCTGCAACTGCAGGAAGTGCTACACCTATCCCCTCTTCCCACCCCAAGCCCCAACCCCATCTCCTACCGACTAACCTCATCCCGCCCCCTTGATCTGTCCGTCCTCCCTGGACTGACCTATCTCCTCCCTATCTCCCCACCTACACTCTCCTCTACTGACTCCATCCCCGCCTCTTTGACCTGTCTGTCTCCTCTCCAACTATCTTCTCCTCTATCCATCTTCTATCTGCCTCCCCCTCTCTCCTTATTTATTTCAGAACCCCCATCCCCTCCCCCATTTCTGAAGAAGGGTCTAGGTCCAAAACGTCAGTTTTCCTGCTCCTCTGATGCTGCTTGGCCTGCTGTGTTCATCCAGCTCTACACCTTGTTATCTCAGATTCTCCAGCATCTGCAGTTCCTACTATCTCACCCCAATTTGTTATGCAGGACTAACATACATCTTGGTCTTTGCCTTGTAGGGCTGCCCCATTACATTGCATGGGATAAGCTTACAATGTGTTTAAAACTAACAAGATCATCTGCTGCTAATGCTATGCTCCTGTGAACACTGACAATCCTGTCTCTCCACAATTGTCTGGCTCTATTAGAAGTAGACTTGTGGTTTGTCTGGATCTGCTCAATAGATTACAACATATAAGGGTCTTTGAAGATGTGCTGACTTGCACATTTGCAGAAGTTTGGCAAGAAAGATGAAACAAGAAGAATATCATTTTTATCATAATAAATGAGTGTGAGTTAAAGGAGAAAGTCTGGAAATATTCAGGAGGCCTGGCAACAGCTGTGGTCAGATTTCATTCATCAGGTTTGTGTATATTAAAGTATGAGGCTAGTTAGAGATGTTGAGCAGCTATAAGTGTCTAGACCAGGAGTCATAGATTTTTATAGCATGGAAACAGGCACTTCAATTCATCTTGTGTGTGCCAGTCATCAATCACTACTCTAATCCCATTTTACAGTTGGTCTGTAGTCTTGTATGCTATGATATTTCAAAGTGTTCATCTAAATACTTTTAACTGCTGTGAGGGTTTCTATCTCTACTACCTTTTCAGGCAGTGAGTTCCAAATACCCTCACCCTCTGGGTGAAACGAATTTTCCTCAAAACATCTCTAAACCTCCTGCCCTTTCCTTAAATTTATGTTCCTTGGTTACTGACCCCTCCACCAAGGAGAAAACATTCTTCCAATCTACCCAAACTATTCCCCTTAATTGTATACACCTCAACCAGGTACTCCCTCAGCCATCTCTGCTCTAGGGGTGATAACCAAGGCCTATCTCGTTTCTCACCATAGATATAAGTCTCCAGCCCAGGCAACATCCTGGTGAATCTCCTCTGCACTTTCTGTAGTGTAATCACATCCTTTGCAGCAACCAGTACTGCAAACAGTACTCTAGCTATGGTCTAACTAACACTTTATACAAATCCATCATAAATTCCCTGCTCTATTCCACGATTAAATACGCAAGTATCACATATGCCTTCCTAACCATCTTATCTATATTCCATGTGACCTTCAAGGATCTATGGACCTACACACCAAGGCCCCTCTGAATTTCTATACTTCCTAAGGTCTTACCATTCATCATCTACTCACCCACCTTGTTAGTCCACTCAAAATGTATCACTTCACATACTTCAGGATTATGTTTCACTTTCCACTGTTCTGCTCATCTGACCTGTCCATTTATATAAGCCTGTAGCCTAAGGCTTTCTTCCTTGCTATTTATCACATCACCAATCATCATGAATTTACTGATCATAACTGCTACATTATTAAGGTACACAACAAACAACAAAGGACTCAGCAGCACACCCTGAGGTATGCCAATTGACACAGGCTTCCAGTCAGAAAAACAATCTTCAACCATCACCTTCTGCCTCCTGATACTAAACCAATTTTCAATATAATATGCCAAATTCCCTGGATCCCATGCGCTCTTACCTTCGTAACCAGTCTCCTGAGACTTATGTCATTTGAACTTACATGGATCACAAATGAATGCATCTCCCCCATTGCAAATTCCTCTCAAAGCCCTGAACAGACATCATTAGAACTAAGAACAGGAGTAGGCCATTCAGCCTCTCATAGGATCCCTACAGTGCAGATAGAGGCCATTTAGTCCATCAAGTTTGTATGACCCTCTGAAGATCATAGCACACAGACCACCTCCCCACCATATTCCCATAACCCTCATTTACCCTGGCTACTCCAGCTAGCTTTCACATCTTTAGATTGTGGGAGGAAAGCAGAGCCCCCAGCAGAAATTCACACAGACACAGGAGAATGTGTAAATTCCACACAGACAGTCACTCAAGGATAGAATTAAGCTCAGGTCCCTGGCACGGTGAGGTCATCTACTCTTGAACTTGCTTTGTTGTTTAATATGAACATGGCTGATCTCATCTCAGCTTCAACTCCACTTACCTGCCCATTCCCTAAAGCCTTTTAAACCACTACCATCTAAAAATCTGTTTATCTCCTCCTTATGTTATTCAGCGTCCCAGTGCCAACTGCATTCTGAAAATTGAATTCTACAGATTCACAACCCTTTGAGAGAAGTAATTCCTCCTCATCTCCGTTTTAAATCTGCCACTCTTTAGCCTAAAACTATGACATCCCAAAAGGATTGTATGACAGTTAGTCTTGTGTCCATGGAGTTGGTTTTGCTAACCGCACTAAGATCTTAAATACAATGCCAGAATGTATAAGTGAAAGATTCATGACACTTCATGACAGGTCAACTCTAATCATATGTGCTTATACATGACCCTTAATTCTGACGAAGCTGTAAAGGGCAGGTTCTATTCTGATCTTGATGTAGTCCTCACTGATATTCTGAAAGAAGAAAAATTGTTCTTCTGGAGAACTTTAGTGCCAAGGTTGTTCATGACTCCAATGTTTGGAGAGAAACCACTGAGAACAAAAGGGGTGGGAAAATCCAATATACATACTGTCCTCCTGCTGACAAAAAGGGCGTACCATAGCCTCACCATAACATTTGTTCTTCCATCAGAAGGATAAATACAAAACCACGCGGAGGCATCATATTAAAGCATCGACATCTAAAGGATTATGTCATTTCAATTCAAAGATCAGAGTGATGTCTGCGTCATTTGATCCATATGGAAGACTGTTGCCTGCTGGACAGATTATTAACAGGTTAGATCAGAGGTAAACATTCAACCAGCTCCAAGAAATTGCGTGAACTCAAAGTTCAGAGGAAAAAGGTTAATGTCTCAACCGTAAAGAGACCTGAACAAACAGAGAAATCCAAGTGTAGCTCACAGTCAATTGGGGAAATCTTCACACATCCAACTCAATTTCAGACCAGGCAAGTAAAGTCAGTTGTAATAGGTTCTTGGATTTATGCATTGGATTCAAGTACTATCATCACCATAACTGTTTTGATGAAAAGGAATGCTGAAATATATGACCTCCTGGAATAAAAATGAACAAGCCTCATTGCCAGGCAAAACAACTCCAAGACGCATGTCAAGACAGTATTCTTTACAGCTTGAAGGCCCAAACACAAACCTAGAAAATAAAGGACATGTGATGAGAAGAGAAGGCCTGAGAGATCCAACAATATTCTGACCACCACATGAAAAGCTTTTCTTGAAGCCGGCATGGTCATCTATAGATCAAGGTCAAATAGATTAAAAAAAACCTTTCACTCACAGGATGGTGTCTATCTTTTTAAGGGTGACAATGCCACCAGTCAACACTGAAAACAATGTTTGGAATAATTTTCCAATTCTGAATCCATAGTGGCAGCTGATACTCTCCAGACAATACACAAATATCCTGTGTTAGAAACCATTGTGGACTACCATTGGTGGGAGAGCTGCAACAAGAAGTCAGCCTGATGAAAAGCAATAAACCTTATGGCTGATGGTATTCCAGCTAAAGTTTTCAAAGCTAATGAGCTTTAGCTCTCATCAAAACGACATGCATTCACCCTACGGACTTGGTAGGAAAAGGAAACACAACCTTCTGCACCTCGGCTTCAGAAATGCCAAAAATGTACAATCTTTAAGAAGGGACACCAATCATGCTGTGACAACATCAAGGTATTTCCTCTTGTAAACGAAAAATGAAGTCCAGACATGCAGCGGGTGGGTCCTGAATCACCCACTTCCTGTGATCGAGGAAATCCTGGCAGGGATACAATAAAGCTTTAGACCTTCCAGAGGAACCTCTAACATGAGCAACCTTTCTGTTGCTAGATAATTCAAAGAAATATGTCAATAACTACTCCAAGAACTCTTCACTACATTCACTGTCCTGACCAAAGCACTTGACTTAGTAAATGGCGAGTTGCTACAGATTGTGCTCCAGAGAGTTAGATTTTCACGAAACTTCATCGCCATCCTGCAACTGCTTCATGATGATATGTGTGTAACTAACTTGAGTGGGAGATCTGAAACAAAATGCAGGCCAGTGTCAAGCAAGGCTGTGTGATAGTTACCCCACACACCCACCCCGACCCCAGCTGCTTACAATTTACCCAACAACAGATCCTCAACTCAAAGATCAAATGCATTTTTTTTAGAATTTTCTTTATATTAGATTTTATTGTCACATGTACTCGAGTAAAGGAATACATGAACACACTGAAAAGCATACAAAGTTGCCATTCTCCAGCACCATCCTGGTTACAAAACCAGAATTTGAAAAAAAGCACCAGAAATAAAAGAAAACCAAAAAGGTAAGAAAAATGTCCAGTATTTGAAGTCTAAGTCTTACCTCCATAAAGCTGTTTGGAACCATTGATGCAGGCACCTGGGCCTAGCCACGGCTGCTTAGCCTGCGAGTTTTACATCGATTGCCAGGAGGAGCCACATTCTTGCTGCCATTGCCTCCAATCACTGGAGGAGCTTTGCCGCAGCCTTCCCCAAATGCCAGGAGGAGCTGAATCCTTGTTGCTGATACTGCCTCCAGTCGCCAAGAGAAGGCATGTCTGCAGCCGCTGCTGTCACCTCAGACTGGCAGGAGGCTGCCAACATTCCGCCATGGCCTGCTCTTGCTGCTGCGCCAAAGCTGCCAATTAACCCACCACATAAGGCTTTAGAGAAAAGGAAAACAAGAAAAAGAGCAAAATTTAAAAAGTAAAAAAAGCAGGTAAGAACAGATGAGCCCCAGGCTCAGGAGCTGCCCAATGGAACTTCTAGTTCCCCCATATCAAAACTAAACTGATGATAATTGACTTATTAATTGCAGACAACTGTATTATCATCGGTCACATTTACAAGCCACTTTAAATCTCTTCAATGTGTGCATAAGAGAGATTCAGCCTATCCTTAAATGCTGCCAAAACTAAACTTAAGTATCAACCAGACCTGGTCAGTCAAATATTCCATAGCCACGTTGATGAGAGATTTGAGAACATGTTGAGCACTTCTGATACCTTGACAGCTTTGTCTCAAGAGGCCACCATCTGCAAGGAGAGCTAACACCTTTTATGATCTCAGCTGGTATTACTGAGTAAGTCAGATTCCAGAATGAATGCTGGCTGCATAGATCATATTTTTATTTTAGTTTTCACTGTTAACATGATGCTGGGTAACATATTCACATGAAACTGCAGATGTTCCTTGACAACAGGACATAAGTTTGTAATACAAAAAAGAAAACAAACAAACCAACCTTTTTAGACATATTACCATTAGAAAGATCTTAACACAAACACTGAAACAATGTTTCATCTTGTTCCTCAACACTTTCCATCACAGAACCTCAAGTCCAAAGAAATTTTACTTCTATTTCAACTGTAAGTTTCTACTTAACTCATTCCAGTTCACTTTCTTGAAGACAACTCTACAATTCCTCTTCAAGTCTGATGACCTAACCTTTTATAATTCTGATGGCTGAATTTGTTTTCAATTCAAACAACCTGAAGATTTCTATTCCAAACTCGCTTAGCTTGAACAATTCATAGACAAGAAGGAAAAATCTGGCATTGCAGTGACTGGTTTCCTCTGAACTGAAAAATTCCTTTCAGCAGACAAGTTGCGTCAGCACTCTACTATAACTGTTGTTTTCTGAACTGAACTGAAAATAAAACGAATGGCTTCATGTGTTCACACTACTTGTCATAAAGCCAATCAGTAAAGACATCTTTTTACATTAACACTCCAGGGCTCTCCCAGACCCTTGATTGTAGTCACATGTCTTTTTAGAAATGGTGCATTTAAGTCACTGTTTCAGAATGACTTTGATTTCTTTCTGAAACAAAACTATACAGTGCTAACTGTATATGGCAGCACGGTGGCTCAGTGGTTAGCACTGCAGCCTCACAGCACCAGGGACCCGGGTTTGATTCCAGCCGCAGGTGACTGTCTGTGCAGAGTTTGCACATTCTCCCCGTGTCTGCATGGGTTTCCTCTGGGCACTCTGGTTTCCTCCCGCAGTCCAAAGATGTGCAGGCTAGGTGAATTGGCCATGCTAAATTGCCCATAGTGTACAGGGGTGTGTGGGTTATAGGGGGGTGGGATGCTCCAAAGGGTCGGTGTGGACTTGTTGGGCCGAAGGGCCTGTTTCCACACTGTAGGGATTCTGATTCTAACCAACATCCACATTTCTCTCTTTATAAAACAATCTAAATTCCGAAAGTAATATTTTTAACATACTCCAGATCAGCCGTGTCTGTCTACAAACTGTGCCGGTGAGTACTTAATAACAAGGACTCTTTGCAAGTCAACAAAGTCCTAATGAATAGAGCTAATGTCATTACCAGAGCCTTGTACTGTAGTGAGATTGGGACTGGTGTATCAGCAACACACAAGTTGCCAGATACATTCCACAATGTCTCAATAATGCCTCTGTCATATATTGAAGATAGGTGGACCGTTGAATAAATGCTAGTGCCTTTCTTGAAGACAGCTCCATGGTCATTCAGGCAAAAGTATGCAACATCTAATTTGAATCATGAGGCATTTTGATTCACTGGTCACTGTGCCCCGAGTGTTTAGTGTTCCTGAAAGGCAAAGAAAACTCTACAAAGACACTCTAAACATTTCCTTGAGGAATAGCAGCATTGACATTAATGACCATAAGGAGCTTGCTATCAATCATTCAAAATGACAATAACTTGTCTATGATGTTGCAACACATTTTGAGTTATGCGTTGATGATAAATCAGAGAGGCAGCAGAGAAGCAAAGGAAGAAAATCCCTCACTTCTAATTCCACTACCTTATGGGCCATTGACCTAAAGATTTACTGATTAAGAATTGGCTTCTTAGTCACAAAATGGCAGGAGCTCCCGAACTTGAGCCATCTCATCCTTGATCTGAGGAACAGACAGCTGGCGATAGGCTTAATGATAGTGACTTTGTATTTCATGGTAACCCACAATCAGAATGTCATTAGGCAGTCATTGATACATTTCGGTAAATTCTCAAGTTTGTCTGTAGTACTGGATTTGTTATCAAAATTAACATTTAGACCAGCCATTTCAGAAGATGAAGTCAATACCAGTTTCATAGCTTGGCCAATATCAGCAACTCACTTTTGCTTAGTGTTGTAACATCTATTTTATATCAGTTCAGCTCATGGGCAATCAGTAGAGTTCTGTGTTCAGGTTGATATGTTTCTCATTTTCTAGTCTTCTACCCGTATCCCTTGATCCCCTCACTAATCCAGAACCTATCTATTTCTATCTTAAGTACACTCAATTACTTAGGATCTACAAACTTTTGCTGAAGAAATTCATCCTCATCTCAGCTCCAAAGGGTCATCCCTTCATCCTGGGGATGTGCCTTTGGGTCCTAGTGTCTCTCCCACTAGTGGAAGCATGTTATCCATGACCACTCTCTCCAGGCCTCTCAGCATCCTATAGGTTTAAATGAGATTCCCTTTCTTCCTTCTACTCTCTGTTGCGTAAAGACCTGGAGTTCTCAACAACTCCTCATATGACAAGCCATTCAATCTTGTGAACCTCCTCTGGATCCCCTCCAAGGCCATCAGAACCTTCCCTAGATATCCGGCCAAAAGCTGCTCAAAATATTCCAAATGTGGTCTGACTAGAGCATTATACAGCCTCAGCAGTATATCTTTGCAATTGTATTCCAAACCTCTTGATATGAATGTCAATGTTGTATTTGCCTTCCTAAATGCTTATCTGAACCTGCATGTTAACCTCAAGAGAATCCTGAACCAGTACTCCTAAGTCCTTTTGGTGCTTCAGATTTCTGAAGCCTTTCCACATTTAGAAAATATGTGTACCTCTATTCTTACTTCCAAGGTGCATTCCATCTGCCACTTCTTTGCCCACTCATCTAGCATGTCCAAGTGCTTCTATAGACTCCCTGCTTCCTCAACACTACCTGTCCCTCCACCTATCTTTGTGTCACCTGCAAATATAACTGACCTCAGTTCCTTCATCCAGATTGTTTATGTATAACGTGAATAGTTGTGGTCCCAATGTTGATCCCTGCAGAACTTCACTAGTCACTGGCTGCCATCCTGAAAAAGACCTTTTTATCCCTACTCTCTGCCTTCTGCCAGTCAGCCAATGCTCTATCCATGACAGTACATTACCCCTAACACCACGGGCTCTTATTGAGCAGCCTCCTGTGCAGCACCTTGTCAAAGACCGTCTGGATATCCAAATAGATCATGTCCACTGGCTGTCCTTTGTCTAACTTGCTCGCTACTTCCTGAAAGAATTTTAACAGATTTGCCAGGCATGACCTCCCCTTGATGAGTGCTGACTCAACCCTATTTTACTATCCACTTACAAACATTCTGCAATCACGTCCTTAATAATGGACTCTAAAACCTTATCAATGACTCAGGTCAGGTTAATCAGCCTATAATTTCCTACCTTCTGCCTCCCTCCCTCCTTAAACAGAGGTGTTACATTAGCCATTTTCCAGTCCTCTGGCAGCCTCCCTGACCCCAGTGATTCCTGAAAGATCACCAAAAATGCTTCCACAATTTCCTCAGCTATCTCACTCAGAACTCTGGGTCCATCCAATCCAGGTGATTTATCCACCTTCAGACCTTTCAGCATCCCCAGCACCTTGTCCTTAGTGATGGTTACTACACTCACCTCTGTCCCCTGACTCACTTGAAGCTCTGGTATGTTACTGATGTCTTCCACTGTGAGGTAGTGCCTGGACCCAGAATTTTAGTTTACTCCAGGCAGTAGTACTGAGACAGAAAGATCTGGAACTAGATTTTGGATATCTTTGAAGTGAATATTTTTTGCCTGTCAACCGTAGCATGTTGGCAAGACAACAGAGAAGCAAGCAATTCTTGGAAATGTTTTCTTACTCTTTCCTTGAACCATTGAAAGAAGCAGCTCTGTTCAAAAGGGGGATTCTCAGACAAGCAATGGGTGCTGAGCTGCAATACTGATACATTCAGTGATGAACAACCAGTGCCCTCAATCACATGTTCGCAAATCTACAATCATAGCTTCCAGTGTAACTTTACTGCTTATCTGTTATCATACAGCTTTTTTTATATTCATTCATGGGATGACGGCAGCACTGGCTAGGTCAGCATTTATTGACCATCCCTAATTGCCCAGAGAGCAGTTAAGAATCAACCATATTGCTGTGAGTCTGGAGTCACATGTAGGCCACACCAGGTAAGGATGGAAGTTTCCTTCCCTAAACGGGAACCAGATAGATTTTTCCTGACAATCAGCAATAGATTCATGGTCACCACGAGACTCTTAATTCCAGAGTTTTATTGAATTTAAATTTTACCATCTGTCATGGCAGGATTCAAACCTGGGTGCCCAGAAAATTACCTGGATTAACAGTCCAGTGATAATACCAATATGCCATTGCATTCCCTGGAGGTTGTGGAATAAATGCATTGAAGAAAATGGTGGCAGAAAATAGAGGCATATGATTAATAGTATTTCTATTTGAGATTGTTTGAAGTGAGAGAAATGTAGATAGAATATGTCACACTGGATTCTGATGTATGGGGTTGGAAACAATGGGGTCAAGACATCTAGGGATGGAGAGGGCTACAATTAATGACCTCATGTGCCTGAGGCATTCATAAAGAAAACCGAAAGAACTGCAGATGCTGTGAATCAGGAACAAAAACAAAGTTGCTGAAAAAGCTCAGCAGGTCTGGCAGCATCTGCGAAGGAAAAAGCAGAGGTAACGTTTTGGGTCTGGTGACACTTCTTAAGCAGATGGTGCCAAATCTGCTGAGCTTTTCCAGCAACTTTGTTTTTGTTCCATTCATAATGAAAACTTGAGTTTGCCACAACTACTACGCCTTCTTAGCCAGAAAGGTTAGTACATCTATCCAGCTACCTAATTGATGACAACTTTCCCATTCTACGAAGGAGAAACATCACCCAGAATGCAAATCCACTTACCCATTTTACCCTGTTAACTGACACAATTTCCCAGAGATGACCACCAATATGCAACAAGAACTCTTTGGTGTCTCGGATGTGAGATGTTGTATGTAGCAATGACTAAAGAGTGAGGACAAACTGAACTATGTAGCATGTCCCTTTCCTTCCGCTTGACACTACCTGAAAGGAAAGCAGCCTGAATTTCAGACTTCTCACTTCCTACACTTTCTTGTGTGAAAATACAACTTCTCTTAGTTTCTGCTGCTCTCTTGTGGTACATACTAGAATAGCTGAAATGAAGAAATTATTCTTTGTTTTGAGATTTCCTGACACAGATTCTGTAAGGAATGCAATTTAAATTTTCATTTTAGCTTTTCAGCCTCTATACCTATGTTTTCACGTAAACTAAAAGTTACAAGGAAAGTATTAGCAGGACTGCTACAAGACAGTAATATTTTGATTTCTAAATATCTGATCACTTTAAATGAAACTGACAAAAGAATGGAAGACTTTAAAAAAGGAAATCAAAGTAAATTTCAACAGCACATAACAACACATCTGACAATAAAGTGTCCGGCTTTGGATCTTCATTGCACACTCAGGCTATAGTTGTTTTTGTCAGCTTTATGTCAATAAATGCTTAGATAAATATTCTACTCTTGTACGCGCAACACAGCGTGCCTGTCTTTCTATGATTCCCTGTGTTCCTGTTCTTGTTTAGTTACAAGTGCAGTTTTAAAAAAGGCACATATATACAAAAGCAAGAAAAAATTTAAACTTCCAATAAAAATTAGATTTGTCTTTGTTTTGGGATAAAATGCCAGAACAGTATTTCTTTCTGCACAGCGGGATTCCCTACTTCAACAAATTTCTGAGTTTAGCGTTCTGTAGAAGTAGTACCTCCGTAGACAATCACTGCTAACACGAATTATTACATCTAAGTAGCCACAGAATTAATTAACTGTTACAGTTGAGAAATTTACCACCTACTAGTAGGTTACAACAAAATTAAATAATTAATGAGAAACTTAACAAATTTTTAGGGAGGTATCGCTTCTTAAAATTGCTTCACTCACCGAATCCCTGAAGTGTAATATTCTGTAGAAGCAATTTCTGCAGCGCTGAAGTGTATGTTATTTACTTGGCACAAAGTGAGCTAGACAGGTAAAAAATGATAAGACCTGGAATCTTAATTTTGACTGATCCAAAGTTCAGATAAAGTAGGGGAGAAAAACAGAGAAAGACTTTGCAATAGAAACCGAAAGAGCTGCGGATGCTCAAAATCAGAAACAAAAACAGAAATTGCTGGAAAAGGTCTGGCAGCATCTGTGGAGAGGAATCAGAGTTAACATTTCCGGTCCAGTGATCCTTCCTAAGGAGACATTGTAATGATGGGAAGAAAATGTTCTTGAGGGAAAATAACAGAATCTATTTGGTTAGAGCTACGGGAGCATGTTGGAGCTTTACAAATAGAGAGAGAGCAAATCTGTGGGAAAATCCACAATGATGTGCAATGACTATAGAACAGAAAAATTAGAGGACTTTAATTGCCAAAATATTGATTGGAACAATGGTAATGAGCAAAGTAGGGTAGGAATTTCTGAAATTCTGTTTTGGAGAACTTAGTTGACTAGTAATTTCACTGACCATCCAGAAAAAAAGCACTTTTTTTGTTCATTCACTTGTGGGACATGTGCTTTGCTGGCTGGCCAGCATTTATTGCCTGTCTCTAGAGCTGAGGAATAAGATGCACCAAGTGGACCAAGTATCTGTGAGAAATCATCTGGGTACGAGTGATTATCATGTTGTAAGGTTCATATAAGTAAAGAACAAGAAACAATATAAATTAGAACTTTTAAAGTGGAAGAGGATTAATTTCAAAGGCAGATTGTGCTTAACAAATCTAACTGTAAATTTTGATTGAGTAATGGAGAAGGTTGATGAAGAGAATGCAAAATAGAAGCTTTCTATATAAATTTTGAGAAATCACTTAACATAGTACCATTTAAAAGGTTAGCAAGATCAGGGTTAATAGAATAGGAAAGTCAGTGTTAGATTGAATAGTAAATGGCTTTTTGGTCAAAAACAGCAAGTTGTGGCAAATGGTTGTTTTCGCACTCTGAAGCATTGCAGCCAGTGATGTTGAAAAGTGGAAAATGGAATTAAAATAAGGAGAGATGTAATGCATTTTGTGAGAAGGGATAGAGAGTGGCCATATTGACTTCATTATATAGTGCTAAAGTGTGCTCAGGAATAAAGGAACCTTGGATTTCCTGTGAAGGTGCCAGGACATATTGACAATGGTTTGCAAAACATATAGGGTCCTGGATCTTGTAAATATAATTAGCGAATATAAAAGCAAAGAAGTTGGGCTGAACCTTTACAAAGCTCTGGTAGGACCACATTTTGGATCCAATTCTGGCCACCACACTTCAGGAAAAATATGAATGTTCCTTGGAGGCAATATTTATCAGAATGGTTCCCAGCGTGAGGTATTTTAGCTTACAAAGCTGGGTTAGAAAAGCTGAGATTGTTCTCCTTGGAGCAGAGGAATTTGAAAGGGATATCTATTCCCATTAGCTGACAGTCATAAGACCAGGGAACATGGATTTATACTTTTGAGCAAGACATACAACAAGGTTGTGAGAAAGAACATTTTTACACAGCTAATGATAAGGTCCTGAAACTTGCTGCTGGAAGCAGACACAATGCTTTACAAAGGAAATTGAATCAGCACAGCATTTGAAGGAAATAAATTTTCAGGGCTATAGATGTAGATTTTGGAAATAGGGATGATTGGATTGTTCCACAGGGAGCCAGCAAGGACTCAATGGCCTACTTTTCCAATAATGGCTCAATGAGGAGAATTTTCCAAAGACAGGATATTTTCAGAAGTCAGGGCCAGTTTTGGGTCCTGACTTGAAAGAGGTCAGCAATATAACAGGAAGGCATACTTTGCTGGTGGCAGCCAATATAATGCTTCCTCTGCAGTCGCATCTAAATAAGGAGGGCAGATAGGTTAGAAAGATAAGATAATGATTTCAGGCACTGTATTCTATGCAGGCTGACGGACTGCAATGCACCTGAGCTGACTGACTGACTGAGTTAATGCCCACGGTGAGCAGCATTGAGGACAGGTTTGGACGGGCTTTGCCGTTAGTCATGGCTGGGGATCACAAGTGGCAAACCTGATGCTGTCACAATATCAATGGACGAGGAGACTATGAAACTGCATCATATTCAACAGGGCATGGGATCATCAAGGGCGAAATGGGGTTTGACTGAGAGACAGTGAACATCTCATGCATGAGAAATGGCACCCTTTGATGTTAATAACACCTATTTGATCTTAGTTGTAGGCTTTGGCAATTGACAATTGGGACTCTTAAGTAAAGGGCTGGAAAGCTGAAGGAACACAGAGAAGCCACGTACATTAATTTGAATTTTCTTTCCACAGAATGACTAAAATCAGAGGAACTGCAGCGGGCAGTGCGTGAACAAATAAACAGTCCCTAGAGTGATTGACACTCAGAGAGGGCAGCATCATGTGACTCAACCACACCATACAGCACTGTGGATACAGGCATGTCAGTGGGATATGCACTGCAGCTGAACTATTTTTCACATGGTGAGGAACACAATTCATGTGAGCAGGTGTTAGAAGCAGTGGAGTCAGGTGATAGACCTCATCAGAGGCTGAAGGTAGCACCAACCTCACTGAGTTAGTCAGAAATGTTAAGCCTTTATGAGAGTATTGAAGCAGCAAATGGAAATATCTGACATTCAACAGAGTTTTCTGAAGCTGTGCATGGTTTTGGGCAGAAGGTGAAGGAGTTTATCCAAACCATGAGTCTTGCCACGTTGCAGTCAAGAAAACTCATAAGCAAATCTATTAAAAGAGTTGCCACTTTTAAGGACTTGCTACCCTCATATACCCCAGGTCAATGATTGGATGCAGGGCAGCAAAATGGCCTGAATATTGTAGCTACACTGATTGGAAAACTTCAGAATTCTATTTCAAAGACTGGTCTCAAACGCATGGACATTCTGGCAGGTGCATTTTCACTCTTTCATAGCACCCATGTACAGTTGTGTCCTGAAAGAGGCAGGCCACTGATTCCCAAAGCACCCACTGCCATTGGCCAGCTCCTTGGCCACTCTGCCAGACTACATGCACTGATTTCTGCCACTGTGACTAAGGATGCTCCTGCACCTATGCAAGAGGGCTGCCTGCAGCTGAACTTTCACTCAGATGACAATCCACAGACAGATGGCTTGGGACATCTCCTTTCTAATTATAGGGAATGTAAGAGGCTTTCTCCAAACCCCAGCCCCAGACCCACGGGCAAGATCACAGAGAAATGTGCAAGTCAAAGATCACACAAACTACGATCAAAGATCATACATGGTCAACTTTTTCATTGTTTATTAGATGCTGCATTTAATTGAAAAATAATTTGCCAACACACTTACAAATGTCGTACATTCCCTGTAGTTCACTCATAAGGTTTGCTGATGCGTGTTTGGAATTACTGTGATATATGAAGACTATGGCCATAGGACAGGAAAAAGCATTGGGTTAGGAGGCATCAGATGAGGCAATTATTTTCAATTAGAACTGGCATTAAGCAATAGAATGCTCAAAGAAAGCACGTATAAGATCAGTGACTACAGAATGAACCACTATAAGGAAAACCAGGTAACACTTGCCTCCTTCATGTCGAGATCTTATGCACTGATACATCAGAACTGTTTCAGCATGGGCAATCTGTGTCAGTGCTGTTCATTTACATCTTCCTTGTCATGTATGAGGTTAGTCAATGCTGATAGCCACTATCTTACCACAGCACCTCTTCTCATTGTGTTGCCATGTTATGCAAATGGACCTTGAGGGTTTCCTCCAGGACACAGGGATCCTCAACCATCTATTGTGACAGGCACAGTCTTTCAAAGGCACTGATGTTTTAAGCAGTCTTTATAGCTGACGTATTACCTATAAATCCTCCTAAGAAGGAAACTGCCCTCATCCCATTTGCCCTAACTGCAATCTGTGATAACAAGCATGGGGCTGGATGAACACAGCAGGTCAAGCAGCATCATAGGAGCAGGAAAACTTGACGTTTCGGGCCCAAACCCTTCATCAGAAATGGGGGAGGGGAAGAGGGTTCTGAAATAAATAGGGAGAGAGGGGGAGGCGGATAGAAGATGGATAGAGGAGAGGATAGGTGGAGAGGAGGCAGACAAGTCGAAGAGGCGGGGATGGAGCCAGTAAAGGTGAGTGTAGGTAGGGGGGTAGGGAGGAGATAGGTCAGTCCAGGGAGGACGGACAGGTCAAGGGGGCGGGATGATGTTAGTAGATAGGAGATGGGGGTGTGGCTTGGGGTGAGAGGAAAAACCGGTTAGGGAGGTGGAGATGAGCTAGGCTGGTTTTGGGATGCGGTTGGGGGAGGGGAGATTTTGAAGCTTGTGAAATCTGCTCCACTTCCAATATCAGCCAGTTCTGCTCTCCATTTTCTTCTTCCTTTGTGGCCTGGCCAACTGGGTGTAAGAATTGTGATTGTGCAGTATTCAGCCCTGGTATCCTTACTACTTCTGTTGACCCAACCCACACTGACTTTAAAATAACTGAAGCATTTTACAGAAGCGGCATCAGAACACTGACAAATTCTCTGCAGGTATCTGATATTCTAAGGACTCATTCCTGTTACTTGCATTTCTATTTATAGCTGCTTTGGTTTCCATTTAACAATGGCCTCCTGATGTGTAACTCCTCAGCTGAGCTGCCAAGATTCAAAAAAAGCATGAGATCATGTACTGTTAATTAGATCAGATTGCGATTCTTTAATCATTCTTAGCTATTCATTACTGTTGGGTGGTTAATTGCTGCTCTTATTGATCTACCTCTGCAGGAGGCAGGAATAGGTCAGGCTAGTGACCCACACGGTCTTGGTCCTAACTTCGCGCATGCATGCATGGGACTAGGAAGAACAGCCCCAAAGCTCAATGACTGTTGATCCACATATCACATTTCAGCCTGTGATAATTCATGTCTCATTTTACAGTCTGTGTTAACCCATTTATTTTTAACATTGCACTTTGTGTTAAATCTTCTATTACATTACAATCTATTTTAATCCAGCTGTTGCTTTACAGGAGCAAAGGATGAACAAAGATATTGAGGCTCTGGTCAAGAATAAGGAGGAGTCCTGTATTAGACAATTGGCATCAAGTGGATCTCTTGAAGAGTATAAAAGGTATGGGGCATTCTTACAAGGAGAATCAAGAGGGCAAAAAGGGGATAGGAGGTGGTCTTGGCAGATATGGTTCAGGATAATCCAAAGAGATTGTACAAGTACATTAAGAACAAAAGATCAACTATGAAGACAATAGGGCCCCTTAAAGATCAACAAGTTCACCTGTGTGTGGAAACACAGGAGCTAAGAGCGGTACTAAATGAGTATTATACATTAGTTTTAAATTTGGAGAAAGAAATGGAGGCTAGGGAACTCAGGAAAATAAATATTGTTGTCATGAAAACAGTCCACATTATCAAAGAGGAAGTACTGGAAAACTTAAAAAACACAAAAATGGATAAATCTCTGGGACTTGATCAAGTGTATCCCAGAGCATTGTGGGAAGTTAGGGAAGAAATTGCAGGTCTCCAAGCAGAAAGATTTGTATCATCTACAGCCATGGTTGAGGTGCCAGAGAACTAAAGGATAGGTAATCCGATTTTATTGAAGAAAGGCTGTAATGAGAAGCCTGTGAGTCTGGCATTGATGGTGGCTAAGTTGTTTGAGAGGATTCTGAGAGATAGGATTTACATGTATTTGGAGAGACTAGGATTGAAAAGGGATCGTCAGCACGTGCGTGGGAAGTCACATCTCACGTACTTACATGAGTTTTTCGAGGACATAACTGAAAAGATTGATGAGGACAGAGCATTAGATTGTCTACATGGACTTCAATAAAGCTTTTGACAAAGTTCTGCATGATAGACTAATCCCAAAAGTTAGATCACATGGCATTCAGGGCGAGCATGCCAATTGGATACAAAATTAGCTTTATGGTAGGAGACAGAGGGTGGTGGGGAGGGTTGATTTTTGGATTGGAGGCATGTGACCAGCAGTGTGCTGCAAGGATTTCTACTGTTTGTTATTTATATAAACAATTTGGATGAGAATTTAGGAGGCATGATTAGTAAGTTAGTAAATGATACCAAAACTGGTGGTGTAGATGACAGTGAGGAAGACTGTCTAAGATTACAAAGAGATCTTGATCAATTGGACCAATGGTTGAGGAGTGGCAAATGGAGTTTAATTTGGATAAGTATTGCATTTTGGTTGCATTGCATTTTAAAACAAACAAGGGCAGGACTTATATAGTTAATGATAGGGCCCCTGGTAGTGTTATCAAACAGAGAGAGACATAGGTGTTAAGGTATGTAGTTCCTTGAAAGTTGCATCACAGTTAGACAAAGTGGTTAAGAAGGCATTTAGCAAACTTGCCTTCTTTGCTCAGAGAATTATGAGGTTGTACAGTATGTTGGTGAGGCCTCTTCTGGAGTACTGTATACAGTTCTGGTTGCCCTGCTATAGGAAGGATATTATTAAATTGGAGGGGGTTTAAACAAAATTTACAAAGATGTTGCTGGGACTGTAGGGTTTGAGTTATAAGGATGGGCTTAGACTTTTTTCACTGGAATGTAGGAGGTTGAGGGGTGACCTTATAGAGGTTTATAAAATAATGAGTGGTGAAAATAAGGTAAATAACAAGTGTCTTTTCCCTAGGATGGGGGGAATTCAAAACTACGGGGCATATTTTTAACATGAGCGGAGAAAGATTTAAAAGGGACCTGAGGGGCAACATTTTCACACAGTGGGTGGTTTGTATGTGGAACAAACTGCCAGAGGAAGTGGTAGATACAGGCACAGTTACAACGGTTAAAAAACATTTGGTTATAGGTACATGCCATAGGAAAGATTTAGAGAGATATGGACCAAATGTAGGTAAGTGGGACTAGTTTCGTTTGAGAAACTTGTTTGGCATGGATGAGTTGGACTGAAGAGTCTGTTTCCATGCTGTATGACTCTTTGATTCCATAATCCATCTATTACATTGCAGATGCTGTTAATCCATATATCCCACTGCAGTCTGTGCTAATCCGTCTATGATATTATTGTCTATGTTAAACCATCTGTGATACTACACTCAATGTTAATCCATCTATCCCATTACAAACTCTGTTAGATGTCAGATGCAGGCTGTGTTAATCTATCCATCACATTGCAATCTGCATTAGTCCATTAACGCATTGTCAACACAATTTGCGTCCATTTATCTATCACACTGTTGTCCATGTACATCCAAGTATCACAATGCAGTCTGTGTTAATGCATAAAAACATTGGAATCTGTGTAAATCCGTCTATCACACAATAGCCTGTGTTCATCCACATATCATAATGCAGCCTGTGTTAATACATCTATCACATTACAGACTGTGTTAATACATCTATCACATTACAATCTGCATTAATCCATCCATCACATTGCAGTCCATTTTACTGCATCTATCACATTTCAGATTGTGCTAACCCATGTCTCACACTACAGTCTGTGTCAATCCATCCATTACACTGCAGTCTGCATTAATCCACCTATCATAATACAGTCTGTGCCAATCAATCTATTATACTGCAGTCTCTGTTAATCCATCTATCACAATTGCAGTGTGTACTAATGCATATATCACATTGCAGTCTGCATCAATCCATCTATCGTGTTACAGTCTGTGTCAATGCATCTAGCACACTGCAATCTGCATTAGTCCACTGTCACATCACAGTCTGTGTTAATGCATCTATCACATTGCAGTTTCTTAATGCACCTATGACATCACAAACTGTGTTGATCCATGTATCACATTGCAGTCTGTGTGAATCAATGTATCACATCACAGTCTGTTAATCCACTTATCACACTACAGACAGCATTAATTCATCTACTACAATGAAAACTGTGTAACTTCATCTCTCACATTAGAGATTATATTAATGCATCTATTGCAGGCTGTGTGAATGCATCTATCATATTACAGATTGTGTTAATCCACCTATTACAATGCAGTCTGTTTTGCTCTATCGAACACAGTGTAGTTGGTTAATCCATCTATCATAATACAGACTGTGTCAGTCAATTAGTGGCATTACAGTCTATGTTGATCCATATCATGGTGCAGTCCACATTAGCCCAATTATCACATTACAGTCTATGTTTACGCACCTATGTTAATACGTCTATTACAATGCAGTCTGCTTTGCTCTATCATACATGGTGTAGTTGGTGATAATCCATTTCATCACGTTCCATTCTGTGTTAATCCACCTAACACATTACAGTCTATGTTAATCCATTTATCAGACAATCTATGTTAATCTGATGAACACATATCAACTGTTAATCCTTCAATTACATTACAGTGTTAATCCACTTATTGCACTGCAGTCTGTATTTACACATTTATTATATTACTATCTGTGTTAATCTATTACACTGCAGTCTGTGTTAATCATTCTATCACATTACAGATTTCGTTAATGCATCTATCACATTACAGACCACGTTAATGCATTTATTACATTGCAGTCTGTGTTAATCCATCAAACACATTAAAGTCGGTCTTAATGCACCTATCATATCACAAGACTGTGTCAATGTATCAGATGCAGATAGTGTTAATCTATTCATTACATTGCAGTCTGAGTAAATGCATCTAACACATTGCAGTTGATGTTAATCCATCTATCATATTACAGACCGTGTCAATCAATTTACGGCATTACAGTCTATGTTGATCCATATATCATGGTGCGTCCACATTAATCCAATTATCACATTACAGTCTATGTTTAAGCACCTATCAGATTGCAAACTGTGTTGATGCATTGATCACATTGCAGTCTCTTAATGTATCTATCACATCACAGACTATGTTAATCCATGTCTCAAATACAGTCTATGTGAATCCATCTCTTGCATTAAAGTCTGTGTTGATTCATCTATTACGTTGCAGTCTCTGTTAATCCATCTATCATATTGCAATATGTGTTAATCCATCTATCACATTGCAATCTGTGTCAATTTATCAATCACATTTCAGTCTGTGTAAATCAATCTATTACATTCCTGTCTATGATAATCCATGTATCAAACTGCAATCTGTTAATGTACTAATTACATTAATGTGTTAATCGAACTATCACATTGCAGTTGGTGTTAGTCCATCTATCACCTTTTGGACTGTGTTGGTACATCTATTACAATGGGGTCTGTGTTAATCCATAAATTATATTGCAGTCTATGTTAGTCCATCAACACATGCAATCTGTTGAAATCCATCTATTACGCTGAAATCTGTGTTCATCCATGTATCATAAGAAAGTTTGTTATTAGACTTCTGAACTGACCTCTCAAATTTCAAATCTAATGTTGATCTTGTTTTTTTACTCATTCTTCGCAGCCATAACTATGTATTCCTCTTTCTGTTCAATCTCGCTATGATCTTTGTGTCTTTGTATGTTATGATCTGCTGTACTACTTGTAAAACAAAACTTTTCACCGTAATTAAGTATGTGACAATAATAAATCAAATCAAAAGCCTGTCTTAATCCATTTATTGCATTGCAATCTGTGTTACTTGAATTATCACATTGCAGTCTGTGTTAAACCATCAATCACATTAAGACTGTTCATCTATTGCTTTGTAGACCTTTTATTCATATAAAGACCCTACGAACTATTTTAAACCATATATCATGTTGCAGATTTTTTTTGGAGATACTGTCATCATCAGTAGTCCCTCTCTTGAGGGTGACTCTTTCTTGTGAATGTTGAAAATGAGTTGCCATTATCTCCTGTGGGTTCATAGACAACTTACGAGATCTATTTAAGCCACTGTGAAGACATCAATAATTGACTAATCGGGGTGTTGGAGAACTGTTGGCTCAAGCATATGCCCTCTATTTCAGTCTCTATCTCTCTCTATTTTCCCACTGATTGTTCTTTTTGATTGGAAGGGATTGATGTAATTTTTCATGATGAATCATCATTTGGGTTCAAATTGGGCATTTGTTGACTTTAACAGAGAAGATTGTCATGAAGGCTTTGAAGTTGGCTTTGAAATGTGTGAACAAATTCTGAAGTAAGCTGTTGTCTAGGTCTTGGCCTTCAATTGAGGTAGAAGAGTTTACCGTTGGAGCTCGTATTGGTGAGTTTCAACATTTCTGCTAGAAAGATTGAGAATAGCATTGGTGCAATGAAGTAAGCTCTGAGTACAGCACCTGCTTAGATAATCCTGAGTTAGGCATTCAGATCGCATGTCTTAGATATCTCAGCTGATGTGAAATTATGATGGCCTCTATATCTGGAGGATGTTCATGTTCATTCTTTTGATCACCTATCTGATTTACAAGGTCCTTCTGATACACCATTGATCTACTGTTCAAAGACCTTAATATGGCATCTATAATTTGTCCATGTATCAAGCACTATAGAGAAACATTGGGAGAACTGCTGCCTCATATATTTCAAGTTTTATATTGGCTTAACATCAAAATTCTCATAGACTGTAATGCACAAGTTATAATAGGCACAGCTTGCACTTTGATTAGGAGGTACATCGCCAAATCTGATGTTAGTGTTTTCGAATAGACAGCTTCCAAGAAATGGGAGGTGAGGAACAAGAATCTCAATTGAAAGCATGTATTTGGTACAGGAAATTTGTCTTCCTGGTGTTCAAGTCAAAGCGCCATGCTCCAGTGAATATGTCAGGTTGTTTTTTTCAGAGTGATCTCAAACTTGATCAATTTCAGCATATTGTAGTTCTGTTACAGAAGCTGTTGTGTTGGTCTTGGCCTTCAATTGAGGTAGAAGAGTTTACCATTGGAGTTCTTATTGGTAAGTTTCATCATTTCTGCTGGACAGATTGAGAATAGCATTGGTGCAATGAAATACCATCTTTGAAACATGTTTTAACAGGGAAAGGGACTTACTGGCATCCTTGCAAAGTACTGATATTTGAAAATTTCATGTAGGAGACAGATGATGTTTTGAACTTAGCTAGGGGTCTATAATGCTGCAGCAGCTTCCAATGGGCAGTTCAATTCCAAAGCAGGATTTTTCAGGTGATTTTTCCCACCCATCACTGAAAGAGTTGGTGAAGAACACCTCACCACTGATGTCAGCAGACACGAAGACATTTAACATTTCATGAAGCATTGTGTTGGTTGTTCTTCAGGAGGACCTCCCAGCCTGATCGTTAGCAACTCCTTTATCTGTCCAACTGCGTTTCTCTCTCTTTGGGCTCTATCCTATCATTTACTCCATACCCTACCCACCTCCCTATTTTCTACATATAAACTGACGTTTTCCCAGCCACCACCAGTTCTGAGGAAGGGTCTGGACCCGAAACATTAACTCTTTTTTTTCCTTCACAGATGCTGCTAAACCTGCCGAGCTTTGGCAGCAACTTTGTTTTTGTTCTTCAGGAGGAGTTAGAAGCTACAGCGGGACTCAGGAAGAATCTGCTCTGCATTTAACAAGAGTCAATTAAGCAGCAATCTAACTAAAACTTTGCCTAGAATTGAAAAGTCATGTCATGATGGGTCCTGGCCTCGTCTCTCAGCAGCTCTGAGCAACTCTCAGCCTGGTCTTTCGATGGCTTGTGGCAGGTCGCAGCCTGGTTTCTCAGTGGCTCATGGCAGGTCCTAGCCTACACTTTCCGAGGCTCATGGCAGGTCTCATCTTGATCAGCCGGCGGCTCTCAGACTAGTCTCTCGGCTGTATGTCAGCCAGTCTTGCGGCGGCTCATGGCAGTATCTCAACTCAGTATGTGAGTGGATCCTGACTGGGCATGTTCCTGAGACACAAAGGGATTTCAGAGAGGCAGCAGTTTCAGCAGCAGCATTGGTACCTGTGGTGGCAGCGTCAAGAACAGGCAGCTCAGGTCTCCTGGACAACAAGGTAAGCAGAGGATTCATTAAAGGCTGTTGAACTTTTAAATTATTCCTTTATTTCCTAGTTTTAACAACAAAAGACTTTATGTTAACTATTACCTTATTTCTTGTTTTTCTCCTTATTCTGTGAAGTAATGTTTAACTTTCTAACTCTCGTTTCTCTTACTGCTTTGTACCTAAGATTTTTTTGTGCCGAGGTACCTTGGTACCTATGATGTCACTATGAGTGGCGACATTATACACTTTTCACTGTACTCCTGCACTTCTGTACTTGAGTACACGTGACAATAAAATCTAAATTTAAATCTAAATCCAAAATAAAGGAATGAAACGACATGAGGAGGAAGTGAAAACAAGGTGCTGAATTGGATGATCATCCATGATCATGTTAAATGGCATAGCAGGCTCAAAAGTCTGAATGGCTGCACCTGCTCCTTTTTCCTAGGTTTCTCACTCTCTGATGTTTTATTTTACTCACTACCATGTAGTTATCTAGAGATCAGTAACCCTTTCTTTTTTATTCATTCATGGGATGAGGGCATCACTGGCTACACCAGCATTTATTCCCATCCCTAATTGCCTACAGTACAGTTAAGAGTCTAGCACGTTTGAGAGCGCGAGCCAGTGGGCTGCCGAGAAGGTAATGTTTCCTTATAAAAAACTGCCTCGTGAGTCAGTGGCCTTTTTGTTTGGAGCGACAGGAGAAGTGACAGCACGAGCCAGGAAGTGAACCATTATATTCGGGCATTGGCTAAAATCGAAACACTACATGCGTAGTGTCTCCCACCCATCCTCCTCCTTTAACCAAAAAAAAGACTATGTGGAGGGTCGGAAAGGTAAGCTTCTTTTTCTTTATTCTTTTGGCAATCTAGAGTAGAATGGAAGCTAGTCACTACTAGTGTCCCTTCTGACTTCACCTGCAAGAAGTGCACCCAATTCAAACTCCTCACAGACCGTGTTAGGGAACTGGAGCTGGAGCTGGATGAACTCCAGATCATTCGGGAGGCTGAGGGGGTGATAGATAGGAGTTATAGGGAGGTTGTCACACCAAGTTACAGGACAAAGGTAGCTGGGTGACTGTTGTGGGGGACGACCGACCGGGGAAAGCCATAGCAGCCAGATCTCTGCAACTGAGCCTGGCTCTGTGACTCAAAAGGGAAGGGTGGAGAATAGGAGAGCGATAGTGAAAGAAGATTCACTGGTTAGGGGAACAGGCAGGAGATTCTGTGGTACCAAGCAAGACTCCCAGATGGTATGTTGCCTCCCAGGTGCCAGGGTCAGGGATGTCTCGGATTGAGTCTACAGGATTCTTAAGTGGGAGGGAGAGCAGCCAGAAGTTGTGATAAACATCGGTACCAATGACATAGCTAGGAAATGGGATGAGGACCTGAAATGTGAATATAGGGAGTTAAGATGGAAGCTAAAAGCCAGGACAAACAGAGTAGTAATCTCAGGATTACTACCAGTGCCACTGGCTGGGAGGCCAGGAGTAGAGAGCGAGTGCAGCTGAACACGTGGCTACAGAGCTGGTGTAGAGGGAAGGCTTCAGATATGTGGATCTTTGGGATACCTTCTGGGGAAGGTGGAACCTGTACAAGAAGGATGGGTTGCACCTGAACTGGAGGGGCACCAATATCGTGGGCAAATGTTTGCTAGGGCTCTTCAGGAAGGCTTAAACTAGTTTGGCAGGGGGATGGAAGCTGGAGCTACAGATCAGAGGATGGGGTAGCCAGAGTACAGGTGGATACAGCATGCAGAGAATCTGTGGGGAAGGATAAGCAGTTGATAGGGCGAAGTTGCAGTCAGTGCGACGTGTTGAAGTGTGTCTATTTTAAAGCAAGAAGTGTCAGGAATAAGGGGGACGAACTTAGACCATGGATCAGTACTTGCAGCTACAATGTTGTCGCCATTATTGGAGACTTGGATAACATAGGGGCAGAAATGGTTGTTGGATGTTCCAGGGTATAGATGTTTCAAAAGAAATAAGGAGGGAGGGGGAGCGGCTTTGCTAATCAGGGATGGTATCACAGCCTGCAGAAAGGAAAGTCATTGGGGAGGGTTTGTCTACTGAGTCAGTATAGGTGGAAGTCAGAAACAGGAAAGGAGCAGTCACTTTATTGGGAGTTTTCTATAGACCCCCCCAATAGCAACAGAGACACTGAGGAACAGATTGGGAGACAGATTGTGGAAAGGTGCAGAAGTAATAGGGTTGTTGTCATGGGTGACCTCAATTTCCCTAATATAGACTGGAACCTACTAAGTGCAAATAATTTGGATGGAGCAGATTTTGTCAGGTGTGTCCAGGAAGGATTTCTGACTCAATATGTAGATAGGCCAACCGGAGGGGGCGCCATATTGGATTTGGTACTTGGCAATGAACCAGGCCAGGTGTCAGATCTCTCGGTGGGAGAGCATTTCGGTGATAGTGATCACAACTCCCTGACCTTTACTATAGTCATGGAGAGGGATAGGAGCAGACGGTATAGAAAAGTATTTAATTGGAGGAGGGGGAATTACAATGCTATTAGGTAAGAACTGTGGAGCATAAATTGGGATCAGATGTTCTCAGGAAAATGCATGACAAAAATGTGAAGGTTGTTTAGGGAGCAGTTACTACAAGTGCTGGATAGGTTTGTCCCACTGAGACAAGGAAGGGATGGTAACATGAAGGACCCTTAGATGGCAAGACATTCAGAACATCTAGTCAAGAGGAAGAACGAAGCTTACTGAAGCTTGAGGAAGCAAGGGCTCTAGAGGTCCACGGGGTAGCCAGGAAGGAACTGAAGAATGGACTTTGGAAAGCTAGAAGGAGGTATGAAAAGGCCTTGGTGGGTAGGATCAAGGAAAACCCCAAAGCATTCTATGCTTCTGTGAGGAACAAGAAGATGGCCAGAGTGAGGGTAGGGCCAATCAGGAATAGTGGAGGGTACGAGATAACAAGCATGGGGCTGGATGAACACAGCAGGTCAAGCAGCATCATAGGAGCAGGAAAACTTGACGTTTCGGGCCCAAACCCTTCATCAGAAATGGGGGAGGGGAAGAGGGTTCTGAAATAAATAGGGAGAGAGGGGGAGGTGGATAGAGGAGAGGATAGGTGGAGAGGAGGCAGACAAGTCGAAGAGGCGGGGATGGAGCCAGTAAAGGTGAGTGTAGGTAGGGGGGTAGGGAGGAGATAGGTCAGTCCAGGGAGGACGGACAGGTCAAGGGGGCGGGATGATGTTAGTAGATAGGAGATGGGGGTGTGGCTTAGGGTGAGAGGAAAAACAGGTTAGGGAGGTGGAGATGAGCTGGGTTGGTTTTGGGATGCGGTTGGGGGAGGGGAGATTTTGAAGCTTGTGAAATCCACATTGATGCCATTGTTGTGCGTAGAGTCAGGGGAGGTAGGGGATGTCCTTAACGAATACTTTGCCTCAGTATTCACCCATGAGAGGGACCTTGATGTTTGTAAGGACAGCATGAAACAGGCAGATATGCTCAAACAGGTTAACATTAGGAAGGAGGATGTGCTAGAAATTTTGAAAAACATGAGGATAGATAAGTCCCCTGGGCCAGACGGGATATACCCAAGGTTAGTATGGGAAGCAAGGGAAGAGATTGCTGCCCCTTTGGCGATGATCTTTGCGTCCTCACTGTCCACTGGAGTGGTACCAGAAGATTGGGGGGTAGCAAATATCATTCCCTTGTTTGAGAAAGGGAATCAAGATAATCTTGGGAATTACAGATCAGTCAGTCTTACTTCTGAGGTGGGCAAATTATTGGAGTGGATTCTGAGAGATAGTATTTATGATTATTTGGAAAAGCACAGTTTGATTAGAAACAGTCAGCATGGCTTTATGAGGGGCAGATCATGTCTCACAAGCCTTATTGAATTCTTTGAGGAAACACATTGATGAAGGCAGAGCAGTGGATGTGGTGTATATGGATTTTAGCAAGGCATTTGATAAGGTTTCCCATGGTAGGCTCATTCAAAAAATAAGGAGGCATGGGAGTCAGGGAAATTTGGCTGTCTGGATACAAAACTGACTGTCCAATAGAAGATAGAGGGTGGTAGTGGATGGAATGTATTCAACCTGGAGCTCGGTGACCAGTGGTGTTCCACAGGGATCTGTTCTGGGACCTCTGTTCTTTGTGATCTTTATAAATGACTTGGATGAGTAAGTGAAAGGGTGGTTTAGTAAATTTGCTGATGATACAAAGGTTGGTGGAGTTGTGGATAGCATGGAGGGCTGTTGTAGGTTGCAATGGGACATTGACAGGATGCAGAGCTGAGCAAAGAAGTGGCAGACGGAATTCAACCCAGAAAAGTGTGAAGTGATTCATTTTGGAAGGTCAAATTTGAATGCAGAATACAGGGTTAATGGCAGAATTCTTGGCAGTGTGGACGAACAGAGGGATCTTGGGGTCCACATCCATAGATCCCTCAAAGTTGCTACCCAAGTTGATAGGGTTGTTAAGAAGACGTATGGCGTGTTGGCTTTCAATGGCAGGGGAATTGAAATTAAGAGCCACTGCAGCTCTATAAAACCCTGGTTTGACCACACTTGGAATATTGCATTCATTTCTGGTCACCTCATTATAGGAAGCTTTAGAGAGGGTGCAGAGGAGATTTACCAGGATGCTGCCTGGGCTGGAGGGCAGGTCTTATGAGGGAAGGTTAAGGGAGCAAGGGCTTTTTTCAATGAAGCAAGGAAGGATGAGAGGTGACTTGATAGAAGTGTACAAGATGATGAGAGACATAGAGTGGATAGTCAGAGACTTTTTTCCCAGGGCGGAAATGACTATTACGAGGGGTGATAATCTTAAGGTGATTGGAGGAAGGTATAGGGGAAATGTCACAGAGATTATACAGAGAGTGGTGGACATGTGGAATGCGCTGCAGTGACAGTGGAGCCAAATACTTTAGAGACTTTTAAGAAACTCTTGGATAGGCACATGCATGATAGTATAATGGAGGGTATGCAGGGCAGTTTGATCTTAGTAGGATAATAGGTTGGCACAACATTGTGGGGCCGAAGGCCCTGTATTGTGCTGTACTGTTCTATGTTCTATGTTCTATTTCTGAGTCTCAATGCAGGCCAGAGCAGATTAGGGTGGCAGTTTCCTTCCCTAAAGGACATTAGTGAACCATTTGGGTTTTTCTGACAGTCAACAATGGATTCATGGTTGTCATTACTCTTTTAATTCCAGATTTCTTACTGAATTCAAATTCCACCATCTGCCATGTGATAGTGTCACCAGGCTATCGCCTCCCCATTCTAATTTTAAATTTAGCCCCCATTGCTCATATTCCCTTAGACAGGACTGAAAAGAGGTCCTGCCCATGTAATTGTACCCAATGTGCAACACAGCAAATGGACCCCTCCATTTTCACTCCAAGTACCACTCTAGCCTAGATCAGTTACCCCTAACCCTGTCATTTAAAAGGAAGTACAGCCTTCAGAACTCATGCTTTCAGCATCAGAAAACTGCATCTATCCATTAACTACAACGTCTCTTGTGGCCATTACATGCTTTTTCTGTCTTATACTCAAATGGCCCCCTATACGACAATGCTGCAGTCAGTTGGCTCATACTCATTGCAGTTTCTGTTCTCATTTTCAGAGGTTGCAAGAATCACAAACCAGCTGAGAAGTTGGTATGCCTGAGGCTTCTCCTATGCTGTCTTCTTGATCCTGATAGCTGCCTCACTCATACTCAAACCCTTCTGTGTCCGTCCACAGACCAAATCTGAAATAACTAATAGGTTTGACTGCCTCCTGAAATAACAAGATCAAGGAAACTTTCTTCCTCCCTAATACATCTCAGATTCCAGCTCATCAATTGTGCGACAAAGTTGCTTGAGTTGCAGACACTTTCTGCAGATGTGATTGTTCTGGATCACACTGGCGTCCACCAGCTCTCATGTTACAACTGCGACACGTCACCTGTCACACCACTTTTGTTGTAATTTTTTAATCATGTTTCAATTTCGGAAATGTCACTTAATAATGCATCATTTATATCGAGCAGCTTAACTAGTTAAGCTCTAAATTTTGATACCAATTTAGAGCACTGTTTTAGAGAAAAAAGGAACCATAAATCTCACTAAACAGTCACCTACATGCTTGCCTAATTACTGGTTGGGACTTACAGCTCTCAGATATCATTGTATCTAACCATCTTCAACTATCATCTGTCTGGAAAAACTGAAACACTACTTCTTCTGTCACTGTACCAAATACCCTCATTCACCAAAGTCCCAAGTTCAGTACTCTGTCAAAGCTATACTTTCTTGAGCTGGTCTCCATGCTACTTACCCTGTGCATGAACAGAAATGTCTGTACTTATACTACCTGGAATTCTAAGGACTGACTCTGACCCTGTTGGCTAGAGAACCTGTTATAAATTAACTAACCATGCATTGTAACTTACAGGTAACTTATTTACCACTAAGACAAATTGCAAGTTAATGGTAGAGCAAATTCTAAAGCAAATTGCAAGTTAATGGTAAAGTAAAGCTGAATTCTAAAAGCAATATTTGATTAGACTTTATAAAGAGACCAACTGATAAGATATTTTGCATTCCCTTCCTCTTCAAAATCCCAAACTTAGTATTTAGTTGAAGTTGACCTATGCCAAACTGGCTGCATGCCACTTCACTTACATCTCGTTGCAATCTGTGTAAATCGATGTATCTCACAGAAAGCTCTCTATTCCAAAAATCATACTGCAGGCTGTGTTCAAGATAAAAGGTACTGCAGATGCTGGAGAATCCAAGATAACAAGCATGGGGCTGGATGAACACAGCAGGTCAAGCAGCATCATAGGAGCAGGAAAACTTGACGTTTCGGGCCTAGACGTCTAGGCCCGAAACGTCAAGTTTTCCTGCAGGCTGTGTTATTTTGTATATCATATGGCAGACTGTGTTAATCCATATAGTATACTGCAAACTATATTACTCAATAAATTTCACTGCAGACTGTGTTATGTCACTGCAACAAACTCAGAAAATGCTATTAATTCTCACAGGATGGGACATGGTCAGTGGAGAGAAAATGGTTAACATTATGGCTCCCTGACTCTTCATTAAAACGTCATTTCACCTTTCATCATATAAACTGAGAATGGTGCTAATCCACTGTTCACAGAGCAGACTGCATTACTTTACATTGTATATTGCAAATAATAGATCATCTATCAAACTAGAGACAGCATTACACCACATATTATATTGCAGACTATGATATTTCATATGTTGCTCTAGTCTTAATCCATATACCATACCACAGACAGAGATTATTCCATACACCATATTCAAACTCTGTTAATTCTATTTCACAGAGCAGACTGTTTTAATACATACTTCATGTTACAGAATATGTTAACATATCTATTATACTGCAACATATTATACTGCAGACAGTGTAACTTCAAACATATACGATCACAGGTTGCATCAGTACACATATCAGATTGTAGATTGTGTTATTCTGTACATCACAGCACAGGCTTTGTTAATCCAAATTTTGCACTTTATGCTATATTATTCACTATACCTGTCATGACTAGGTAATTATAATATTATATGCCATGCAAAGAAAGCTTTTCTTCCCTTAACGTGGGCATAAGGAATCTTACAAAATTGTTTCTGAAAATCACATTATTTCTCTTGTGGAATCAACTGCAGCCAGAGCTGACAACGTTACCTTTAGAAATATTCATAAAAGGTCATTAATAAATAAAGAATTCCAAGACTGCCTACTGAACTTCGAACATGTGTGAAGACTCAAAACTTCTGTAGTATTGAACAAAGACAGGAAGGAGGATATGACACGAAAGAAAATCAGCATTATTGCCTTTGCTTTATGGAACAAAGATTCATTAACGTTAGCATTTGCAGCCATTTTGTTTGATAAAAGCTGGTTTTGGACAGTCATTTGAAGACAGTCACTTGAACATTATGAAAGACATCTTGAAATAAGAGCTACTCATAACACATTTTAAAAATTTCAAATTGGATTTATTTTCACCTTGAGACACAGTATAACAGCAATTTCTGCCTATCTGTGTCAGGGTATCACTATGCCGGCCGTACAGAGTTGCTTACATAGCCGAAGACAAAAAACAACTGCAGATGCTGGAATCCAAGTTAGACAAACAGGAGGCTGGAAAAACACAGCAAGCCAGGCAGCATCTGGAGGAATTGAGCAGTCAATGTTTCGGATATTACCTAAGAAGACTAATACCTGAAATATTGACTGCTCCTTTCCTCCAGATGCTGCCGAGCTTGCTGTGTTCTTCCAGCCTCTTGTTTGTTTATTTACACAGCCACATTGGTTTCTGTGAGTCTCCATGAAATTTTGACTTTGATTCACTGAACATGAAGTTGTGTGGTGCAGCTTTAGTGATAATATTCGTAGTTGATGTTGGTGTGGGTTGCAAAATTAATTTTTGCAGCAAAGAACAGTTTACTTTTTCTTCAAACAGAAAAGTAAGTTAATAACATACAAAACAGCCACAACTTAAATTTGGGGAGTCCAAACATTTTGCAATGGGGGCCTCATAAACCAACAGGTATATCCCAGATTAATGAAGTCCAACCCTCAGCTTCATGTCATAGTGAACAGTGCATCCAACAATAACAGTATTCATTGTTCTCACGACTTTTTTAACATTGTTATGTTATATATAGAGCACTTTTACAGTTTGCAATAATCTTTAATGTAATGTAGGTTAAAGTTATGTTTATATATGTGGCCACTTCATTATCTGGGTGGTATCAGATTTCAGGTTTGTGGTTGTGAATTGCAGAATGTCACCAAAATATGTGTTTGGTTAAACACCAACTCAGGTGACAAGCATGGGGCTGGATGAACACAGCAGGCCAAGCAGCATCATAGGAGCAGGAATCCTTGTTTCAAGTCAAATTGTTTCTGCTAATCGTTAGTTTGTATTTTTATCATACTGTCTAATCTAATTTTGATTTTAAAAGAGCAGAAAAGGTCTGTTTGCATATATTACCTGGAAAAGGACTGACGTACGGAACCAGGCTACAATAGCCACAACCTGCAGTGCTGTCAGTGTAAAAGAAGGGAGTCCTCACTCCTTCCAGGATTTCTTCAGCTTAGTCTATCTTTGGGAACAATATTTGTCGTTTTGATTACAAAAGTCATTACAACTGTTGAATCTTACTTTAACCTTCACTTCAGAATCTTCAAGCATGCCAAGCTTGCAATATTACAGATGTATTTTATTTTCACATGTAACATTTATGTTTATGTCAAATTTATGTCAAAATTATGTCAAATACAAAGTACTATGTATTTTAGCAAATAACCTTATCACTTTTTACTCAAGTAACTTTCTGCAAAAGTTGCATAATAATCTAATCTTTTGTTTAAGGCTCAATGTGTGCTGCTGGCTATTTTTGAATAGAAATATTTGAAAATTAGAAGGGGGCTACATGTGAGCATAGACAAATTCTTTGTTCACAGACCACTGAGGAAACTCCTACCACATCGTCATGGCAGCATCATTACATGTCATTTCACAATTATAGCAAAGTGATTAATTGTCACTACATCAGCCACAAAATGATGAAGGCTTTAAACCTTTAGAGCAAAGTATTTTGTTTAAACTTATCTCTTTAACAGAAAGTGTAGGAGTGGAATGAGGTAAGAATGGGGAGTTATCCCAGCCAGTTGAGCATAAAATGTTCAAGAGAATCTTTTAAGTTCATCAATGGAATGTGGGCATTGCTAGCTGGCCCAGCATTTATCCTCATTCTAGTTGCCCTTGAGAAATTAATAATGATCTGTCTTCTTGAACAGCTGCGATCACTTGGTGTCGGTTAACCCACAATGTCCTTAGGGAGGGAGTTCTAGGATTCTGACCAAGTGACTGTGAAGGAATGCTGATATATTTCCAAGTCAGGATGGTGAGTGGCGTGGAAGGGAATTTGCAAGTGGTGATGTTTCCATGTATTTGCTGTCCTTGTCTTTCCAGATAGCAGTTGCTGTTGGTTTGGAAGTTACTTCTAAGGAGACTTGGTGAATTTTTATAGCGTACCTTGTACACGGTGCACATTGCTGCTTCTGATCATTGGTGGTGGATGGAGTGAATGTTTATGGACATGGTTCCAATCAAGGAGGATGCTTTGTCCTGGATGGTGTCAAATGTCTTGAGTGTTGCTGGAGCTACTCTCATCCAGGCAAGTAGGGAGTATTCCATCACATTCCTGACTTGTGCCTCGTGGTTAGTGGACAGGCTTTGCAGAGTAAGGCGAGTTACTTGCTACAGGATTCCTAACATCTGATCTGATCTACTTTGTAACCATGGTATTTATACGGCTAGTTCAGTTCCACTTCTCGTCAATAGTAACCTCCAGGATATTGTCAGCTTGTGATTCTGTTATTGCTAAGCAAGTGCTGCTTGAAAGCACTGTTGTTGACATCTTCCATCACTTCACCGATGATCGACAGTAACCTAATAGGGAAAGATTTGTCCTGGTTTTTGCGCATAGAATATGCCTAGACAATTTTCAAGAGTTGAGTAGATGTTAGTGTTATAGCTATAATACAACAGCTTGGCTAGGGATGTAACAAGTTCTGAAGCACAGATTTTCAGCACTATTGCTGGAATGTTGTCAGGTCCATAGCCTTCACAATATCTGGTGCCTCCAGCCATTTCTTGATATCACATGGAGTGAATTGAATTGGCTGAAGACTAGCATCTATATTGCTGAAGACAACTGGAGGAGACCAAAATAGATCAACCACTTGACACCTCTGGCTGAAGATTGTTTAAAGGATTTGCAACTTATCCTTTGCACTGATGTTCTGAACTCCCCATTATTGAGGATGGGGATGTTTGTACAGTCTCCTCCTTCTGTGATTTGTTTAATTATCCACCACTATTCACAACTTGATGTGGCAGGACTGAAGAGCTTAGATCTGAACCATTGCATCGGGAATCAATTAGCTCTACCTATCACTTGGTGCTAATGCTTTTTGGTACACAATGTGTGGAAGCTTCACCAGGTTGACACCTCACTTTTAGGTTTGCTTGATGCTGCTCCTCACGTGACTTCCTGCAAGCTTCAATGAACCCCTGGTTTCATGGTAGTGATAGAGTATGGGATAAACCCAGTCATGAGGTTGCAGATTGTGTTGGGAGTACAAATTGGCTGCTGCTGATGCCCTACAGTGCTTCATGGATACCCAGTCTTTGACAGCTAAATTTGTTTGAAATATATTCCATTTAGCACACACTACACTGGAAGATATTCTCACAGTGAAAACTGGAGATTTTCTCCACAAGGACTATGCAATGCTCGCTCTTACCAGCACTGTCACGGACAGATGCATCTGCAGCAGGCACATCAGTGAGGATGAGATCAAATATGTCTTCATCTCTTGTTTATTCCTTCCCCACCCACCACAGACCCAATCTGGTGGCTATGTCATTTAGGACTTGACCAGCTCAGAAGTGCAGTTGTTTTTGGTCATGGACATTGAAATTCCCCACCCAGAATACCTTCTGCACTTTGGTCATCCTGTACTTCCTCCAATTGGTGTTCAGTATGGGAGAGTCCTGATTCATCTGCTGAGGGAGAGCAATACATGGTAATCAGGGGGAATTTTCCATGCCCACGTTTGACTTGATGTTGCAAGACTTCATAGTGTCTGGAGTCAATATTGAGATTCCTAGGTCAGCTCCCATCCACAGTAAGTAACAGGGCTGCCACCCCGCTGGGTCTGTCCTTCCGCTGGGACAGGACACACCCAGAGATTGTGATGGTGTTGCTTGGGACAATGTGTGCAAGTATATTATTCTGCAAATGTGACTATGTCAAGCTCTAGCTTAACTAGTCTTTGATACAGTTCTGACAATTTTGGGACTGACCCCAGATGTTAGTAAAGTGGACTTTGCAGGGTCAACAGGATTGCTTTTACTATTGTTGTTTCAGATGCCTTAATCAATGCGAGGTAATCTGTCTGGTTTCATTCCTTTTTTGAGACTTTCTAGCAGTTGATTTAATTGAATGGCTTGCCAGGCCATTTAAGAGGCCAGTTCAGAGTAAACCACATTGGTCTGGGTCAGGTGTCACATGTAGGCCATACCAGCTAAGTACAGTGGCTTCCTTCCTTGAAGTATTTTATAGAAGAAATTAGACTTTGAGATGGTAGGACCAATGGTGTCAGAAGAGCAATCCATTTCCTTAATAGCAAACAGGAGAAATATTTAGTGAGCTGGTATGGATACCTGAGCTGTCCAGGAGTCCCACCTACTGCTCAAAGTGTGGTAAATCAGTTTAGTGAGGTGCAAGCACTGATAATCACATGGGAATAATCATGATAATTGACACCTGTCTCAAAACAAGGATAGGACTGATTATTAAATATTCTGGAATAAAAAATGTTCAGGAAAAGTACACATGAGGAGGGGTGGCAGTATTGATAAAGGAGATTATTATCGAGGTAGAGAAACAGAATGATCTGAAGGGTATTTGCCAGCGTTTAAAAAGAGGGCGGCTATTATATCCTTGATCATATGCATTCTACAGGCCACCAGTAGGTAGAAAGATATAAAGGAGTAAATTTCCAGGGCAATTATGGAATGGTGCAAGTTGTTGTGATGTGCTTTCACCATCTTAATATGAAGAAAGATAACAATAATGTAAAGTGCATAGAAAGGGTTAGTCTCTGAAGTGTGTTTGAGAGAATTTTCTTGAACTTTCCAGTTCAACGAGGAAAGAGGTATTACTAGACCTGGTTTCAGAGAATGAGGTGGACCCAGTGGATTTGGTGTCTGTAGGTTAAAGGGGCAAACTGCAATCTACAGTAAATATTCACTTGACTGATAACCAATTTCGTTGGGGTCAAAACAGAAGAATTAAACTCAGAGATTAGCAGGCACAATTATAGCTTAACAATGGACTGCATTTAAGGAGAAAATGGTTCAGGTATGTCAAGATACATTCCCACAGAAAGCCATGTATGGCAACCAAAAGCAGATCTCCCTAAATTATGAAAGAGATTAATAGTAAAATGAAGCAGAAAATTGTCAGTACTATATAGTCAATGGAGACGGTGTAAAAATATTCACGTGCATAACTTCAGAACTGAAAATTCATACCCATCAGAAAAGAATAGGATGAGGCACTCATCTCTAGAAAAGAGAAAGCTGAGGAATAACCTGATAGAAGTCTATAAAATTATGAAAGGCTTTAGAAGGGTGGAGAAGACCAGAGTTAGGAGCTATTAAATTCAGAAAAAACTTCTTTACTCACAGAATTGGTAGAATGTAGTACTTTTTTTGCAGAATAGTTGAAGCAACTAATTATTTACAAGGGTGCTTGAAGAAAAATAAATATATGGATATGTTGCGAGACTGGGGGAAGAAGAGAGGAGTGAAGTTCAAGTAGAGCACAACACCAGGAGGGACACATTTAATCAAATCGTCGGTTTCTGGGTTATATGAAATATGTAATTTCCTTGCTGACAGCAGCAAAGAATTCAGTGGCATTTTGTTGGTCCTGGCCAGTGCAGATAAAAAGATTAGGATCCCCAGTTACCTCATGGCAACTCACATCGTACAAGAAGGTCACCATCTTCATTCTCATTCTCCTCACCTCCAATGGATTTTCTGTGTACTATATGTGCTCAGTGCCTTGTTTCTCCTGCAATTACAAACTTACTTCCACTTAATGTTGCACACCACATCGCTCTGCAGGGTCTCTCTGGTGAGCACTAATAGGTCTTATTGTGATACCTAAAACATACCTTGGTATGCAATCACCTACTAAAATATATATCTGATGGCCATTTCGCTGTCGTAGTGTAACTAGAGGATCTTCAGGCAATCCTTGCATCTGTTTGTACGTCTGCAGATGTCAGGGAGCTTTGACTGCCTCAGAATGAAACATTATAATAATTACGCAGGCGTGTGATGCCCTCCAAATAAATCTTTTCTGATAGTTGCGTTCCAGTTGAATGTGGATAAAATTGCATTACTTATAATCAACAATGCAGTATTCTACATCTGAGGACTGCACAGGCTGTCACTTGAGCAGCAATGACAATCTAAACCTATGGAAAGCCAAAGATGCAAATCCCAGCACCTCTCATCTCAACTGGTGCTATTCCAGGAGAAGTTTAAATAATTTTCAATCCTATGAGAAGATCTAGTCACCCCGTGTTTATGTGCAAACAACTGGATATGTCCTCTTTAGGGTGTTGGAAAGGTTTTTAGGCCAAAATGCTAAGGGCTGTGATCACTTTAACGATCGTTGATAATGAGGGATGATCAAGTTGAGGAGGGAGTAGGAACCATTCCAAGATGCTACAGATGACTGTCACCATCAGGTGTAATAATTCCAGCTTCCAGAAAGGGTAGGACAGCTAAGCCTCTGCCTGCACACCCTATTATATAGATTTTATCGAATGTAATCTCAATCTATCACTACTATTTGGGGCAGCACGGTGGCTCAGTGGTTAGTACTGCAGCCTCACAACTCCAGGGACCTGGGTTCGATTCCACCCTCAGGTGACTGTCTGTGTGGAGTTTGCACATTCTCCCTGTGTCTGTATGGGTTTCCTCCAGGTGCTCTGGTTTCCTCCCACAGTCCAAAGATGTGCAGGCTAGGTGGATTGGCCATGCAAAATTGCCCATAGTGTTCAGGGGTGTGTGGGTTATGGGGGGAAGGGTCAGTGTGGACTTATTGAGCCAAAGGGCCTGTTTCCACACTGTAGGGATTCTGATCCATTATTTTCCTCTCTGTTCACTATTTCCATTTCTCTTCAAAACAAGCTGTTATAGAGGCATTGGGTCATACAGCATGGAAACAGACCCTTCGGTCCAATCAGTCCATGTCGACCATAATCCCAAACTAAACAAGTCTCACCTACATGCACTTGGCCCATATCCCTCCAAACATTTCTTTTTCACATAATCACTGTTGCTGGTGGTCATCTTCCTTCTCATTTGACATCCAATCTAAGGAGGTAAGGCACTGTCTGTCCTGATCTTTGATTTCAATAACTCTCTCCCATGTCAGCTATGAGCACTAACTATTTAGTGTTCTCAGATGCTGACTTGATATGAGCCCCATGAACGTATATTCCATTCATTTTAGCAGGTGAAACAGCATCTGTGGGGAGAGAAGTAAAATTAACGTTTTGTGTCCAATTTTTCAGATCTGCAGTATTTTGCTTTCATTGTATTCATTTCAATTCGGGTTGCATGATTTGATTGAGGAAGACTTGAAAATCTGTGCAAGTTTTATTGAAATACCCGTCAAAATCTAAACAAAAGTACACTCTGTAGCTCATTGTAATCTCATAAACAGTATTCTGACAGGATTAGTAACCTACAGCTAAGGATGGTGGTGGGAATGGGGGTTGGAGATGGAGCTGGGAATGACGGCAGGAATAGGGGTGGAGATGGAGCTAGAGACGGGGGTGGAAACGGGGATGGAGGTGGAAATGGGGATGGAGATAGACCTGGAGGTGGTTTTCTGCAGATGACACAAAGATAGGGGAAGGAGCAGGTAATGTTGAGAAAGCAGGGAGGCTACAGAAGGACTTGGACATGTTAGGAGAGTGGGGGAAAGGTGGCAGATGGAATACAATGTGAGAAAAAGTGAGGTTATGCACTTTGATAGTGGTAAATAGAGGTGTAGACTATTTTCTCAATGGAGAAAGGCTTCTGAAATCTGAAGCACCAAAGGACTTTGGAGATCTAGTTCAGGATTCTCTTAAGGTTAACATGCAGGTTCAGTTGGCAATTCGGAAGGCAAATGCAATGTTAGTGTTTATTTCAAGAGAGCAAGAATACAATAGCAAAGATGTACTGCTAATGCTTTGGTCAGACCACATTTGGAATATTGGGAGAAATTTCCAGTCCCATATGAAAGGGTGGATGTCCTGGCACTGGAGGGGGTCCAGAGGAGATTTATAAGATGATCCTGGGGATGAAAAGCTGGTCATAAGAGGAGCAGTAGAGGACTCCAGGTCTGTACTTGATGGAGTTTAGAAAAATTGGGATGCAGGAATCTCATTGAAAGTGATAAAAATCTAGAGTGGATGTGGAGAAGATGTTTCCACTGGTAGGAGAGACTAGGACTCAAGGGCACAGCCTCAGAATGAAGATACAACCATTTAGAACTGAGATGAGGAGGAATTTCTTCACCCAGAAGGTGATGAATCTATGGAACTCAGATAAATATCAAATATAAATATCTAACTTTCAGACCATTTGACCAAATCAGATTTGGTTGTGGCTTAATTGCAGGTAACAAAACTGCAACTATATGCAACCATAATATTTTGTTTCCATTAATGTTTTATTTCTTTTTTTTTAAAATCATAGCCACAAAAGGCCATGGAGGCTAAGTCATTGTGCGTATTTAAGACAGAGATGGATAGATTCTTGATTACTAAGGGTATCAAGGGTTACGGAAGAGGCAGAAGAATGGGATTGAGAAACTTAGCCATGATTGAATGGTGGAGCAGACTTGATGGGTTGAGTGCTCTACTTTGGGTCCTATATCTTTTGGGGTGGGAATAGGGATTAATTTGGAGCCTAGGGTGAGGGTAGTAATGGGCAGTGAAGATAGAATTGAGGAAGGTAATTGGGGCAAAAAAGTGTTGGGGATGGACCTGGGAATGAGGTAGGTGTAGAGCTGGGGATGGGGTCGTGAACAGATGTGGCCATGGAGCTGGGTGAGGTTGTGGGTGGAGCTGGAACTGGGAATGGGTGAGGAGATAGGGGTGGTGTGGACACAAAGTTGGGTTGGTGTCTGAGTTGGGAATGAAGCAGGCAATGGGAGTTGAGTTGGGGTAGTGGTGGACTTGGAGATAGGGATAGAGCTAGGGATGGTAGCTAAAATGGGAGTAGAGCTGGGGGTGGAGATGGGAGTAGGTGTGGAGATTAGGGTCGGGTAGAAATGGAGCAATGAATGGGGGCAGACGTGGAAATGGGGTGAGAGTGGAAATGGAGCTGGGATAGAGATGGTGAAGGAGTGGAGACTGGGGGAAGATGCAGCTGGTAATGTGATGGAGATAACACAGTGTGCAGCTGGAGGAGCACAGGAGACCAGGCAGCATCAGAGGAGCCGGAAAGTTGACGTTTCGGTTCGGGACCCTTGTTCAGAAAAATGAAGAAGGGTCCCGACCCGAAACATCAACTTTCCTGCTCCTCTGATGCTGCCTAGTCTGCTGTGTTCATCCAGCTACCAGACTCCGGCATCAACAGTTCTCACTATCTCTGACGACGTGATGGAGCTCGGAGACGGATATACAGCAGGGGGTGGGGCTTGAGGCTCCACTTCGCACCTGGCCCCTAACGTCACACATTTCGTTCACCTGGACCGGTCCAGCCGACTACTTCCGGTAGGCGACTGCAGGTGATTGACCAACGACCCACCCAATTATAGCAGGGAATGATCATTCACGTGACGATTATGTACCAATAGAAGCGGCGCAGGGACGGGACTCTGAGGGAAGGAGCAAGTAGTTGTTTATGTGATGGAACTGGTTTAGTGAGTGTCTGTGGAGTTTTCTGTGACCGTTAATCACGGGTGATTCGTGATTGGAGAAGCAGGCTGGCATTGGCCTTGGTACCGGCCATTTTGCATCGAGTGGATGAAATCTAAAACGTGATCTGCACGAAGCTTGGCCTTTTTTTTTATTGTGAAAGGCCTGGGCGCAGCGGGTACACAGGGACCTGACTCCAGCCGTCAGCATCAGTGCCCTGCCCATTGCCGTAAGGGATTCCTGGGAGCAGGGTGCCCATTGCAGTGACAGTGCCCAGGTGGCAGAGTGCCTATTGCAGTGGGGGTCCCAGGAGGTAAGGTACCCATTGCAATGAGGGTGTCCTGGGAGCAGGGTACCCAGTGCAGTGAAGTTGTCCCAGGAGCAGGGTGCCCATTGCAGTGAGACTCTCCAGGGGGCAGGGTGCCTGAAGGAATAGGTTTTTTTTTAATCACACGAACTGTCCTGGAGATGGAGTGCCCCTTGATATGCATTAATTGTAATGAAATTCCAAGTTTTTTTGAGGATGTGTGATAAGGACATCCTTTACTTGCCATTAAGTGAAACCCATTTTCCAGAAAATGAAACAACTTTTTTTTTACATGGGGAAAGTGTAGTATGTGTTCCTGCTGAATGTGGATTTAGTAGGATCTGATCGACTGAAGTACGTTGAGTGAGAGAAATACACTTGTATCCTTGAATCATGCCATGCACTTGTGGAAACTGGAGACGATGGATCCGGCCTTTGGTGGTATTCTTGTACCTTGTGGGTGTTGTGGTTGCTGTTCCTCTCTGTGTCTGGGAGCTGCGAAAATCTGAGGTAACATGGCAATCTTATTCAATATCAGTGTGAGGTACTTCTGTTTTTGAAAGGTGAAATATGTAAGTAGGAAGCTTTTGCTGGAGAGTATCATTTGTTATTTCAAATTGTACATGTAGAAACTCCTGTAACCAAAAGTACTGTTCTTGTTTAAGAATATCATAGTTTTCTTAAATAATTTTAAAATAATTTCTTTTTGATTTAAAGGATTTTCTGGAACATTGGTTATGATAAATTGGAGACCTTCCATAGCTGAGTAATTTTCTCTTCTATTCTATGTGTCTTTCAACTTCTAGGCTTCCTTTCTCTCTCATACTTTTTTTTTGTCCATTCCTTCAGATAGAAGTTAGTGGAGGAGACAATATTTTGTGGAGCTGACTCTTGAACTCTAGACCTGGGAGTGATCACAGGCTTTAGATACCTTTTGAGCTACAGATCTCTTTCCAGCCTACGATCTAGGAAGAAAATATCATCTTTATGAAAGCAAGGTTTGCAGAGTTGGGGATCAGGATAGGAGAGGGGGAGGTGAAAGTTGACAGAAAGGGAAGCACAGGCACTTAGGCAAGGGCAAGAATTATGAAAAAATATGCATTCAGTGGTAATAGAAAAGGGTAACGAGCAGGAAGAATCATGTTCTGTCTTCAGGATTTGAGTTTGATGGAAAGGAGATGTAAACAGTGAGGATTAGAAAGGGGCAGATACTTTTTCCTTGAATTAGGAGATGAGGAAACTGGAGAAGAGTGTATATTTGGATTTCAACATGGAAGGAGGGGACACTGTACATGATGCACCGTTGGAACTGGCAAGAAGTCAGCCTGGAAATACTTTTTCCCCTGCAAGACTAATTTAGGAAAGTTCCATTATTTAAATAATGGTGACTGAGAATTATAGAATAGTTACAACATAGGAAGGAAGTTCAGTCTCCCAACTTTCTTATTGGGTGTAATTATCTAATGTCACTCCCACTCCCTTTCAAATGCTTTCACTTAAATTGTATTTTGAAAGCCATAAGTTGCATCCATCACCCTTTCAAGCAGTGCATTGTAACTCTGGGGAAGAAAGGTTTTTCTTCATGTCACCTTTGGTAAAAGAACCAATCAAATCAAATCTCTGCCCTTTGATTCTTGAACCTCCTGCTGATGGAACAGTTTCTGTTTTAATTATCTAAACCTATCATGATTTTTCACATCTGTGTTGAATCTCCTCTTCATCCTGGTTTATAACTCCATCCTCTCCAATGTATCAACATAACTGAAGTTCCTCAGCTGTGTAACAATTATCAAAGTCTTTCCTGCACTCTAAAATTTTTGCATCCTTCCTGAAGTGCAGTGGCCAAAATTGAATGCACCATTTCAATTGAGGTCAAGTCTGTCTTTTATGAAGAATCTCCCTAACTGGCTTGTTCTTGTATTGTATGCTACTAATTTGTAATTCCTCAAGTTCTTTGACATTTTAACTGCTTTCTGGGCATGGCATGGCATGCCATGCCATCTTCCAGCAATTTGTGCATACATATCCCTGAAATCTTTGTTCCTACTCGCCTTTAGAATTGTGTCCTTTGTATTGCCACTGCGTGTTACTTCACCCACAATGCACCAATTTGCACTTCTGTTCATTGAATTTCATCTGAATGCCTCAAATAAACATACAATACTGTGGCTGTTGGAAGTCTGAAACAAACAGAGAAAGCTGGAGAAAACCGGCAGGTGTGGCAGCATGTGAAGTGAGAAACAGCGTTAACGTTGAGTCCAGTATGACTTTTCTTCGGAACAACCACCTTCAGTTGTACCAGACTCAATATTAACTCTTGTTTTGGATTTGTGCCTTCTACAACCCAAGTCAGGAACAGCATTGGTCCAAACACAGACTCTTGGAGAACCCCACTGTGCACATCCCTCCAATTCAAGAAAGAATCATTCATTGCTACCCTTTGTTTTTTGTGACTCTGTCAGTTTTTTTTGTCTCCATGCCTCCACTGTCCCTGTTATTGTAGCACTTCTCATACCTCTGAGAAGTTCAGAGATCACATAAATTGCCCAACTCTTGCCTGCCATCTATGTTACATCATCAATAAACTCAATCCGATTAATCAAACTGGGAGTAAGAATGTGTCATAGAAAAAGTTGCCAAAGTGTGTGGACATCAATTCAAACTGTCAATGATTTAGCAGTTTTTAATACAAGAGGAATATTCCCACTTAACGTAGCATTTTGCCTGACATAACCAACTGCCAGTAACAGAAATATAGTTAGATGATGCTAGGAAAGATCCTCTCACTGACGCGGTCGTTGTTAGTTTAAAAATAAATATCCTGTCTTTCAGACCATTTGACTAAATCAGATCTTGTTGTGGCTTAGTTGCAGATAACAAAACTACAGCTTTATGCAACCATAATATTTTGTTTCCATTAATGTTTTGTTTCTTTTTTTAAATCCAGGTGGGAACTCACAATAAAGCATGGTTCACTGCTGGAATTTTTGTGTTTATGACAATTCCAATATCACTTTGGGGTATCTTACAGCATCTAGTGCATTATACTCAGCCAGAATTACAGAAACCAATAATAAGGTATTCATTGTATCTGTGGTTTTATAATTAATCTGTTTTTCATGTAGAAAAATCTCTAAATGTCAACTATTTAGAAATCATAATTTACTGTCAATTTTCTGACTACAGGATCCTATGGATGGTACCCATTTACAGTTTAGACAGTGTAAGTTGATTTTATAGTTATGAATAATTTGTATTGTTATGAAGTACTGAATTAAATTACTATTCGTGTACCAAACAATTAACTGACTACTGAAGAAATATGTAAAATCCCCAAACTATTTTTCTTATCAGATGAGGATTGGTAGAAAGCATGGACCAGCTGAACTTCTGCACAGACTAATGAACTCAGCAAGAAATCTCATTGGATTCTAGCTACACGTAAACAACTATTCAAATTAAAACTCCACTCCAAAACTTCCCCTTCTGCACATGCAGATAAACTTTATGATTGGGAACAGAGAGGAGAAACGCACATGGGCAGAGGGAAAACAGGTTCTGTAGTCTTTGTTCCCAAAACCTATGGGTTGGTTTTTGCTTATCTAAAGGTTTATCCTTGATCTTTCTTAATTCCAAATGCTTTCACTGGTTTGCAGGAGGCATGAGGTGCCTGTTTGACTTTTTTTAAAAAAAAAAGTCGCTGACATATCCAGTTCATAGTTACAACTTGCACCATCTACTGAACAAAAGACAAGCTATTTTTCTTCAGTTTTAAAGTGGCTTATGATGAGAACCAAGAGTGTTATTGGCTGCTGTAGGTCTGTTAGTTTCTTTTCTAAAGCTTTTTTTGCACACAGCCCAGTGTTCAGCTACCTGACAACCAGTCCTGTTGTTGGCATGCAGAGGACCTTTTGTCATTGGTCCTGAGTCCACAAACCAATTGTCAATCAGTTTCACTCATAGCGAACGAGCCAAACAAACAGGGTTCGCAACATTATCAAGTTTTTTGCTTTCAAAGCAGCCAACCATTTTTGTAAATTCTTAGTTTGATACAGTTCTTTCCCATTTCAGTCCACAGTTTTTAAAAACCAGTAATAAAAAGACAGTCTTGATAATAAATTCAAATTTCTCTTTCATGTAAACTCTGATTTTTCGACTGATTTCAACCCAAGATCTTGAGGGTTGATATTACAAATGATCAAGCCAGAGTAAACTGCATTTTAATGTATAACTAAAGCCAAATCATCTCATTACAAGTTATGTAGATAGATCCTTGAATTAAAAATTTGTGAAAGTTTTGTGTAAAATAAAACAGCTTCAATTTATAATTCCCCATTTGGGGAATTAAGTATAGCTCCTTTTAATTTTATGGTACAATGTATTTCATAGATGTAACTGAGATAACATCATTGGGTGAGCTGAAGTATTTGCTTTGTGATGATTCAGTAACACTCTAGCTTTCATCAACAATAGGTGTCAATGTGTGACATTTAATTGTCATATGAATTAAAACAAACAACCTGATTAGAAAACAATGTGATCAGAGTGTAGCCAATAACCTTGAAAGTGGATATGAATGTGTCACGAAGGATTAATAAAATACAAAACTAGCAAAAGTAAAGTAATATTTGTTGCAACCGGTGTCCTCGGGCATAGCTGTTATTTGGATCAACTGGAAATTAAAGCTAACCTGTGACTCATACTGTTTATTTCACTTTTTTTTTGGAAGTTATGTCTGGTCATTCTTATAAAGCACTTCTATTTTCATAACTACGTGGAATATAATTAAAGATCATATCAAATTCTTGAATGGCATCCTGAGCGCGCACACTTCTGTTCTGTGAATCTTAACAGTTCAGTACAAATTTTGAGGTCAATTTATGGGTCATGTAATATTGCATATCTATAGTATTATGGTACACACTAACTGTTCAGTCATTCAGTTAGATTATAGCTGCTTTGTATCTCTGCTTCATATCCCTTAATATCCGTACCCAGAAAATCTGCCAATCCCAATTGACTTAACATTCACATCTGTTTGGGAGATGTGTTGCATGTTAACTCCATTTTTAGTGATTAAAAATACTTATTGGTTTTAATCTGAAAAATCTTGGCTCTAAACTTATCATTTTACCCACTTGTTCTGAATTGTGTTACCAGAGGAACTACAATGGTTTCATTGTATCATATCACATCCTGTTACCACTTCAAAAGCTTCATCTGAAGTTGCAAATGTTTGTTGATTCTTAAGTGCTGCAGAAAAGAGTGATGTGATGGTTTCCTTTAAAATAATACTTTTTCAAGTGAAGACACAACTGTGTATTGTCATGAAACTTTTTTTAACTGTATGTATGACAAGTATTAAGAGAACCAAAGTTTTCCTGGGGGAAAGTTGGAGGCAAGAACATAACAGACTTGTGGAATGCTGAATATATGGCTTTTCTTCCAGAATCTAAAGAAGCTGCATAAAGTATCATAGTTGAATAAAATCTAGAATCTTAAAATATGTGTTGAGTATGAACACCAGAAAGATGAAGATATTGGTATTCACTAGTGTTACGATAACAGTAGATGCTAGATGCAATACCACAGTCAGAAGGATAGAATTGGGTGGAAATAATTTTGTGAAAAGAAATGCTTTTATTAAAAAACAAGAAAGCTCATAACAAAGGTGGGGGGTGGGGGCGGAATTGTACTGCTTTCTGTTTACATGGCTGTAATTGCCAGAAGCCTAGACTCCAAAGATCTCTAGAAGAAAATAAAGGTCCTTGAAGTATGGATGTTAACATTTATGTTTAAAATTAAAAATATAGACCATAAGACTAACAATTAAAAATATAGACCATAAGACTAACAAAGAACTGTTTGAAATTGCAAGAGCAAAAAGAACTCTTAAAAGTGACACCCAGAAAAGAAAATCAGTATTTTAACTACTTGCTTAGAAAAACTGAAAAACTACGACAGTGGAGGGCATCCGAAAGCTGATCAACCTAGGTGTAATTGCATGATAGATGTTAAAGAGAGTTGCAAACAAATTGCACAGCATAAATGAGGATGATGCAAGACTGACCAGCATAGCAGGAGTAGCTACCAGCTGAGGCAGCAGCACATCTTCCAAACTGTTAACTATCTATTCTATGTTATCTTCCTTTCAGCTACATGTCCTTGCCCTAATTAATTAGAACTTAGAATCCCTACACTGCGGAAGTAGGCATTTGGCCCACTGAGTCCACACCAACCCTCTGAAAGGCATCCACCCCCACCCTATCCACATAATTCCCATGGCTAACTCACCTAGCCTGCCCATCCCTGGACACTGCAGTCAATTTAGCATGGTAAGTCAACCTAACCTGCATATCTTTGGACTGTGGGAAGAAACTGGGGCACCTGGCGGAAACCCACACAGACAACATGTAAACACCACACACAAGTCACCTGAGGATGGAATCGAACCCAGGTCCTTGGTGCTGTGAGGCAATGCTGCTAACCACTGAGCCACCGTGCTGCCTTCTTCCCACTTTACCTGATATGGCTCCCTCCTTCACTCCATGTTTAAGGGGTGTACATGTGGATGTATGAAGCAGCCAACTGATGCATTGTTTCATCCACAGATTTAGCTAGACGCAGTCCTTTGTCAAAACCACTCAGTTGTCTGAAAGATCTTTGGAACAAAGATAACCTGTGCCTTATTTTCTGTATTTGTAACTGCTATCTTGAACACCCCCACCAGCAAATGTAAGGAGACCATAGACAATTTTGAAGCAATGACAAAACACCTGTTCAGCTGACTTCAGCATTCACATGTTCCTTTTGCCACCAAAGCTAAGCGTTTTGCAAAGTTCACCCCAAAGCCATAGCCCTGAAAAGATACCTTTTTTCTAGTCTCTCTCCTATCTCCTTCATGCCTTCTGAGAGTCTCTTGTTAACAAAATTTGGCTTCTGATTTTTTAACTGTCTCTTTTCATTAAACTGATGTTGGCTGTTTCCTCTCCTGCTCAACGTTTTGGCTAACTTTGTAAATGATTTGCTATTGTTGACACTTGTGTCCTTTCATTTAAAAACTATCTTTATCACCACTTTGAAACCTCATTATCAACTATGTCCTAGTAAACTAAGCTTCATCTCCAACCTCCCTTTCCTCTCAGTTCTTAATCATGTGACCCCCAGAATCTGTATCATGTTATTCATGTTTAAATGTTTCTATCAATGTTTTGGCCCATATCAAGGCATTAATGATCAAGGTGCAGTGTCTCTCCTGTAAAGGTTGCAGAGAAGTAGTTCATCACGTTATCTTCCTGCAACACTTTTATTTTCCAGTTCAGTGGCAATACCCTTGTTGCTTGCAAACTTAACCTATTGAGTTTTGGATACAGTATATTCACCCACACTTAACTAATGTTGGTTTATGTGTCTGATCTTAGATGAGCTGTGTGTTCTCCTGGTTACAAATGAAAATAACTAAAGCCATTGTCTCTGGCCCCTATACTTTATTCTACGTCCTGACTACTAGTTCATTTCCTGGTGACAATATTTGGTTGAACCAGACTGTAAACTAACTTGATGTCCTACTGAACTCAGCTGAGCTTTTTACTTTATCTTCATTATCCACCTCCGCCATGTCTTAGACCATCTGCTACATGACCATTGTTTTTGATTCTCTAACTTTTGATTGAGCTATTCTGGTTTCTTGTGATTCTATCTTTAACTTTCTTCAGCGAGGCAGGCCTCCAAGAATGTAATGTTCCTTCAACTTAGTGCAGTTATGTTCCAACGTAGCATAATTGGGCATTTGAAGTGCTGTAACCCACAGGGTTATGTATCAAGAATTGGAAAATTGGGATTATCCTGGAAAATTGTTTTGGCCACTGCAGATTCAGTCGCACGGCATCTTGTGCTGTAAGTATTCTATATATCGAAGGCATTCACAAAGAAGATGATTGGTACGTATTGCATGATCCCTGTCTGATTTAGGATAGGCTCACTTCTTAATTTTATTACTTTGTTTTGGGGTGGTATTTGTTGAATAAACATACTGGTCAGAATGCTGGATTAGGCAACAGTTTAACATCCAGATGCTGATCTGAAGTTTGTGTAGCAAGTTTATATTTAATTACTTACTTTCACATGAAATCATCTTTGTTTAACAGTGGATAGCCTTGAAGTATCCTCATATTGCAATATATGTTGATACGTGTCGAGAATGCTATGAAGCATATGTCATCTATAACTTCATGATCTTCCTATTGAGCTATTTGACATATCAGCACCCAAATTTGGTGATTCTGCTGGAAGCTAAAGATCAACAGAAACATCTGCCTCCTCTTTGCTGCTGTCCATCTTGGCATATGGGAGAGTAAGTGACCATGTTCAAGTGTTTGTGCACTGCTTAAATGCAACTAATTTTCCTGTAGATGTCCAAGCTGTTTTACTACCTAATCTAAAAACAAGGTGCTTTTGAATCCTGGAAATCTGAAATTAAGAGAAAATTTGGGAAACTCTTTAATAGGCTAGGTTGCATTTGTGATAAAAGAAGCTGAATTAACAATTCAGATCAGAAATTGATGCCTTGTCAGTAGCCCACAGTCTGAAACAAAAACTGAAATTGCTGGCAACACTCGGCAGTTCTAGCAGTATCTGTGAAGAGAAAGCAGATTTAACACACGGAGTCTGGTGACCGTTCTTCAGAACTCTGATTCCAGTTCTGACGAAGGGTCATCGGACTCGAAACATTAACTCTGGTAGCATCTGTGCAGAGAAAGCAGATCTACCAAGTTTCTGTTTTTGTTTCAGATTTGCAGCATTCACAATTTTGTTTTATCCCATAAACTAATGTACCTTGTTCTTAGATTTTTCATTGTTCTCAATTGTCATTTTGGCCTAAAGACAATCTAAGCATATATTTATAAATAATGAATTATTGAGAAATATCCTGTATTTGATTTTGAAGTATCGCCATTAATTTCATATACAAATTAATTTTATTCCTGTGTATCTTATGAATAAGAAATAAGACATTTGTGGATTACATAATAACTATCTTTACAGTATCTTAGTTGGCTCATGCTATACGTAGAATTGTCTACGAATGATAACAAATACACATTCAGTTTTCAGGTTTCAGCTTTATTCAAAATGCTAAAGTTACCATGTTTCATGTAGTTTCACTGAAGTCTTTCCTATTATTTGCTATTACTTTCTGTTTCAGAACCTTCTAAATATTGTTACAAGCATATGTTACACCTCAGGCTTGTGTTTTCTTTGGCAGGGTGTTGCTGTTCAGGTGCAAGCTTGGAGTTTTGCAGTACACTGTTGTTAGACCATTTACGACCATAATTGCATTGTAAGTAGTATTGTCTTAAAGTAGTAAATCCAAATATATCTATCTATTCTCTCAGGGGCTCCAGCATTTGTTGTGCAACAATCAGTATTTTCTACAGTCTCTGATATGCTGCATTTGATTGCTCAGAGTATTGTCTTTTTCTTGGAGATAACTAATGCAGATGGTTGCCCACTTGGCTGAGCATCATTTCTTTTTCCTTGTACACCTGTCCCATCCTTTCTACCTTTTTGGTCTGCTGCACAACTCCAGCTGAACACCGCACTAATTCATGGAGCATTGTTTTCATTTTCACATTTTTAAGAGAGTAATTATTCCTCTTGTTTTCTTGTAAATCTTCCTGAAGGTTTAATTTACTTTCAGAGCCACATAAATCTTAGTCCATTGTCTTTCCTGCAATCTTGGATTACAGGATGCATCATATCTCTCAATCCCTTTTCATATTGAACCACAAGCCGCAGCAGAAGAAATTCAGCTCATTGTGCTTGTCAAAAAAGCTTTTTGCCTGTTCAAGTGTATATCTAATTTCTTTTAGAAGTTACGATTGAAATTGTTTCCATTGCTCTTTGAGGCCATGGATTTCAGATCACACATCATTGTATTTCTTTTTAATGCCTCATCTTCTGTCCATGGATTGGAAGTATTGCATACAGTTTTGATCCCCTTTTATTTGAAAAGAATTGTCATTGCTTGAGAAGATGTTTGGAGAAGGTTAACTCGACTCACTCCAGGGCTAAAGGCTTATCTTATGAATTTAGGGTTGTAAAGGTTAGGCCTTATGCACTTTGAAGTTTAGAAGGAGTTCAAATTTTATTGAAATGTACAAGATCTTGATCTTGAGGTTAGGGTGGATAGCTGAAGAATGTTTCCTCATGTGACATTAAATTAGGGAAAATACGTCTAAAAGTAAGAGGTCTCTCCCTTTTTAAGAAAGATGAAAATTCGTTTTTCTGTCATCAGACCGTGGAATTCTTTTCCCCAGAAAACAGTGGAGGTTTGGTCTTTAAATTTACTCACCACTGAGTTAGATATTTGAGAAACAAGGTGGTCTAAGATTAGGGGGTCCATATGGGAAAGTGGAGTTGTGATCTTACAAACAATGGCCTGCTACTATTCTTGCCCTGATTTACTGATTGCTGTGCATTGTAAAACTAGGCTGAGTCAGCATGGCTTTGTCAATGGGAGGTCATACCTGACAAATCTGTTATAATTCTTTGAGAACATAAAGAGCAAGTTAGACATAGAGCAGAAGGACATGATTTGTTTGGATTTTCAAAGGCCTTTGACAAAATGCTGCACAGGAGGCTGCTAAATAAGAGCCCACGATGGTACAGGCAAGGTACTGGCATGGTGAGAGGATTGGCTGACTGGCAGAAGGCAGAGTGAAGGGATAAAAGGATCTTTTTCAGGATGGCGACTGGTTATTTAGAGGAGTTCTGCAAGGATCAGTGTTGGTACCACAACTGTTCATGTTGTACATGAACAATCTGGATGAAGGAACGGAGGACATTGTTGCTCTGTTTGCAGATGACAAAAAGGTGGAGGAACATGCAGTGTTGAGGAAGCAGCCAGGCTGTAGAAGGATTTAGACAGGCTAGGAGAGTGGACAGAGAAGCCGTAGAAGGAATACAATGTGGGAAAGTGTGAGGTTATACACTTTTGGTAGGAAGAGTAGAGGTGTAGACTATGTTTGTTTACTAAATGGGAAAAGACTTTCGAAATATGAAGCACAGAGATCTAAGAAAACCCTAAACTAGAACTCCTAAGGTTAACATGCAGGTTCAGTCAGCAGTGGGAAGGTAAATGCAATGTTAGCATTCATGTTGAGGGGACTAGAATACGACAGCAGGGATGTACAGCTGATGCTGTATAAGGCTGTGGTCATTTGGAGTATTGTGAGCAGTTTTGAAACTTGCCTGGGTAGATTGGGCGTGTTTCAAGGACCAAGAAGATAGAACAAAGGTTATGGGAAGAAGGTAAGGGAATGGGATTGAGAAATATGTTCGCCATGATCAAATGATGTGGAGGTGCTGGTGTTGGACTGGGGTGCTCAAGGTCAGAAGTCACATGATACCAAGTTATAGTCCAACAGGTTTATTTGAAATCTCAAGTTTTTGGAGTGCTGCTCCTTCGTCAGGTGAAGGGAAGCACATAATTTATAGGCAGAGATATCAAACAATAGTACAGATGGTGTGAGTGGAGCATTGACAGGCTGAATAACAAGTCTCTGCAGGTGACCAGAAGTGTTACTGTCACAGTCAGTTCATTGATTTTCATTTCCAATTTCAACTCTGCCCTCACTTTCACCTGGTCTATTTCTGACTCCTCCCTTGCCTTCCTTGACATCTCTGTTTCCGTTTCTGGAGGCAGACTGGCCACTAATACCCACTATAAACCCACCAATTTCACACAGCTACCTGGACTATACATTCTTGCACCCTGCTTCTTGTTAAGACTCCATTCCATTCTCTCAGTTCCTTTTGTCCCCATTGCATATGTTCCAGTGAGGCCAACTTCAACAAGGGAGCCTCTGAAATGTCCATCTTCTTCCTCATCAGAGTATTCCCGAGTACCGTTATCGACAAGGCCCTCAACTGGGACCAACCCATCTCTCGCACTTCTGCTTTCATCCCTTCTCTTTCCTCCCACGACAGCGATAGTGTTCCCCTTGCCCTACCCCCATCCCACCAGCATCTATATCCAGAAAATCATTAGCTGCCATTTCTGCCACCTCCAGTGAGATGCCACCACCAGAGATATATTCCCCTTACCTCCCTTGTCTGCTTTGCGCAGGGACCGTTCCCTCAGGACACCCTGGTCCACTCTTCCTTCACTCCCAACACTGTCCCCCTCAGCCCCACGGCACCTTCCCCTGTAACTGGTGAAGGTGCAACACCTGCCCACTTACCTCCTCCCTCGCCAGTATCCAAGGGCCCAAACATACCTTCCAGGTGAAGCAACACTTCACTTGCACTTCCCACAATCTAGTCTACTGCATTCACTCCTCACAATGTGGTCTCCTCTACATTGGGGAAATGAAATGTAGACTGGCTGACCATTTTGCAAAACATCCACATTATGCCTCAAAAAAGACCCTGAGCTTCCTGTTGCCTGCCACTTTAACACATCACCCTGTTCCCTGGCCGATATCTGTCTCAGGCTCGCTGCAGTGTTTCATTGAAGCTCAGCACAAGCTGGAAGAACAACTCATTTTCATCTTGGGGACCCAGCAGCCCTCTGGACTCCATATCATGTTCAATAATTTTAGGGCCCGAACTCTCCCTTGTCCAAGACCCTACCCCACACACCAGGCCTTGTTATCGCGTAGCCTGCCATTACACACTACTTATTGTTAGCCGCTAACCACCTCTTAGTAATAGCGATCTGGCTAGGAAGATGAATAGCTATCAATTGTCTGTCCAATTGTTCTTCTCTGTCTTTGGGCTATATCCCCTCCTATCGTTTACTCCTTACCCCCTCGTCCCACACTATCTTCTACATATAAACCAATATTTTCCTAGCTACCATCGTTTCTAAGGAAGGGCCACCAGATCCAAAATGTTAACTCTGATTGATTGATTTTTTTTCACAGATGCTGCTAGACCTGCTGAGCTTTTCCAGCAACTTCTGTTTTTGTTCCCCAGGGACTTGTAATTCAGCCTGTCAACACTCCACTCACACCATTTGTACAATCGTTTGATCTCTCTGTCTATAAATTCTGTGCTTGTGTGAATCCCTTCACTTCACCTGATGAAGGAGCAGTGCTCTGAAAAGTTGTGATTTCAAATAAACCTGTTGGACTATAACCTGGTGTCGTATGACTCCTGATTCTGAATGGCAGACCAAACCCTGAGCCAAATTGCTTAATTGTTCACCTATATCTTATGGTCTTATGAACACTGGGGAAGCATGATAGGTCAGAATAGGAGGAGTACAGAGATTTCGAGGGATTTATTAGGGTAGAGAGATTGTAAGAGTAATTTTTTTTTTTTTTTTGTGAATTAGGAGCCATTGTAGCACAAGCGAACATGCGTAGCAGAGATGAGCAAACAGGAATTGATGCAAATTAGAAAATGGTCGTAAAGGGTTTGTATAAATGCAAGTTAGGAAAACAATTTTGTGGCTAAGAGCAAATTGGGATCTACAGTTAATAGAAGTGGCCTGGGACAAAATGTATGAAACTGTTGTAGTAGTATGGATAATTAACTAGGAAATTAATTTTCATGCAGAGGTATGTTTGGAGAAATGAGAATTTTCTGTGCTCTATGGAAAACATCTAAACAAGACAAGATAACGAAGGATGCTATTTATTTTAAAAACAAACAGCTGATTGGGTTTATTTCTAGAGGGTAGAATTGAGAAGCAGATTAGGTTAAATTTGTAAAGAATATTTCTTAAACTACATCTGGATTACTTTTCATGGTGTTTTTGAGTTGCTAGCTACACTATTTATTGCCCATTTCTAACTGTCCTGGAAAAAGTGGCGGTAAGCTACCTTCTTGAATTACTGCAGTTCTTGGGGTGTAGGGACACCCACACTGCTGTGAAGGAGTTCCAGGATTTCCCAAAAATTGAAGAGTACTGGTCTCCATGTAGAAAAACAATATATCAGAACTGGAGAAGGTTTGTAAAAGATTTGTGGAGTTTATACCAGAACTGAGAAGTTGCCTTATAATCATGGAATGGTTAAAGCAGAAGGATGCATTTGGTCTGTTGTGTCTGTGCTGGCCTTTGAGCAATTCCCTTGCCTTTTCACTGTGGCCCTGAGAATCTTTCTTTTGCAGGTGATGAGCCACCTCTTTTTGAAAGTTTCAAATGACCCTGCCTGCGTCCCACACTCAGGCAGTGGATTTCAAATGCTAACTATTTATCCCACTAAGAAGTTTCCTCCTGTCATCATCGCCACATTTGTCATTTGTCTTAAATCTATGCGCAGTTGTTCTCAATACTTTCATCACTGGGAACAACCCTAACTTCTCCAGTCCTTCTCTGTACTTGAAGCTCCTCATCCCTGGAACTATATTCATGAATCTGTCTGCATCCTCTGTAATGCCTTTCCATTCTGGGCACCACATTTTAGGAAGGATGTGTCGTAGTATTCCGGTTAAGGCCAAAGTAGTGTTTATAACGAGAAAACATGAACATAGTTTTCTTTACAAAAGAGAAAACTGAAACATTGATAAACAGAGAACTGCAGATGCTAAAAATCTGAAACCGTATTCTAGAGAAAGATGTATGGTAGAATCTGTATTGGAGGAAAAAAACAGTTAACGTTTCAAGTTCCATTACCGTCAGAACTGAAGAGTTGATGTGATTAAAGACTTTAAAATTTATCGAAGGATTTGATAGGTCTAAAGACAAAAGTTGTTAGACTTGCATTGATCAAGATGCCATAAATATTTATTTTTACTAGTAAATTTTAGAGAAATATCTTTATTCAGAGAATGAAATGTGGACTGTGTGATCGATCACAAGTGATTATGGTAACTAATGTAGATGAATTAAGAGTGAGAAAAGAATAGAACCATATAATGATGGTTAAATGAAGGGTGGGAACAAGGTAGCATGAGGCATAAAGAGATAAAAGGTACTGCAGATGCTGGAGAATCCGAGATGACAAGGTGTGGGGCTGGATGAACACAGCAGGCCAAGCAGCATCATAGGAGCAGGAAAGCTTGACGTTTTGGGCCTAGACCCTTCATTAGAAATGGGGGAGGAGAAGAGGGTTCTGAAATAAATAGGGAGAGAGGGGGAAGCGGATAGAAGATGGATAGAGGAGAGGCCCAGTGTTCGATTTCTGCTTGTGGATAGAGCAAGCATTTCATACAAGCAGCAGAAAGACTTAGAGATGATAGTAGGGTAGATCTCAGGTCACTACCATACATGTGAAACCTGATATGTTTTCAGATGATATTGTTGAGGGGAAAAATGTAGATCAGATGTAAGAGGGACCACAGATCCCTGGACACTTCAAGAGGTAATAGACCAGAAAGAAGAACCATCACAGGTTGTTTTTTGACTGTGACTGGAAAGATACTGAGAGAACTTTTTTTTTTAAAATCTGATCATCTGAAGATCACCGTAAGTGAAATGTAGACTGGAGCAGGTTGGCAGGCTGCCCAGCATTGGCCAATTGAGGTACTGAATGGCTAATTAATGACCACTTAATGTGGGTGCAATTTTACACATGCGCACCTGTCACCCCCACCCCAAAAAAGAACCATCAACTAATGTGCTGCTGATGGTGTTGCTTCTTGGACTTGAGAGCAGTGAGTCTTCTGGTCAGCATCTCTGAGGCAGATCTGAGCCATTTAACAACCAGGTGTCTGTTAAGAGATAAAAGGTACTGCAGATGCTGGAGAATCCAAGATAACAAGGCGTGGGGCTGGATGAACACAGCAGGCCAAGCAGCATCATTGCTTGGCCTGCTGTGTTCATCCAGCCCCATGCCTTGTTATCTCAGATGTCTGTTGACTCTGCTTATGATGCAGGCTTACTCACAATTTCTAAATTGGAAGCAGAGCCACTGATTTTTGTTACTGCAAGTTAGCGTGATAGAAATAAAAACCTTGTGTAAATTTATCTCTTTATTGAGTGAATAAATCTCTTGCCACTTTATTTGAAATTTAATTCTCAGTTCTCCCGTCCCTCTATTACATCGTTAAATATCCTTTCTAGACAGCTTCAAGGCATTTCCACTTTGTCTTGGGGGAAAGGGGTGCTATAGTGTCTATGAATAGTAATCCGTGAGTAACCAGCGATGGATACAGGTGGGATGAGATTTATAAAACACTATTGTTCTTCCAGAGCACTGTTGTTGTGACTTGCTTTTATCTGGTAAGCATGGCAAGGGCTGCCAAGATCTGGGAGTTGATGGCATGAAGTAATTAAGTATTAATTCACATATAAACTTCAGCATTTTGAAAGCAAGTCCTGTGCCAGAGAAGTCAGTTGGTCTAATATCCAAATGTGCGGTTCTTAAAACCAGCAAACCAGCCCCTGCTATCACTAAAGGTAGGCACATCTGCGGGATTTTGTTTTTTTTTGTTAGATCTTCATAAATTGATACAGTTTTCCCTTTTATGATGAGAAAGGTGGTCCCAGATTGCTTTTTCATTTGATCTTCTGTCCACACATTTCAAAACCGCTCCATCTCCTCAAGTTCCTTTGTCTGTGACCTCGCAGACATGCGAGCACTCAGACTTGTTCCAGCAATCCGACTTGCTTTAATCTTTTCAGCATTATCTCTAATGGTGCGTAAGGTAGACTCCTTTATTCCTGTTACGTGAACTAATCACATGTTCTCTCACTTACATTCAAAATGCTTTACAATGTCTAGCTTCTCTTCCAGTGTTTATAGCTTTTTTTTTATGTTCACCACCCATAATTTTACCACCAGGATGCTTCTTGCTAACATTCCTGTCACTTTGTCCTCGCATTATTGAGGATAACATGACAGAACTTGCTTAAAAAAAATGAAAATCACAGAAAGCGCTTCACGACAAAGTCTGCGAAATGATCACATGATGCGTGGAGATTCTTTTGGCACTAACATTGCACGTGTTCAGGATAAAGCTCGTGAAACAGCGCAGTGATGTCGGCACGGAGACTCATTGCTAACGTTGCACATGCTTGGGACAAAGCCCGTGAAACAATCATGTAATGTCAACACATACTCCTCCGTGCACTGTTTTAGAAATAGCATTCCCCTATTCACCAGTCGCTGTATAGCCAATTTGTGCTGCCGGAACACGCATTGTAGCAGAACAGACTGTATGTGGTTTGAAAATTGAACCTTCCTGGTTGTCTCACATAATATAAAGAAAACAATTTGGTAATTCAAGGCAGCGCCCAGAGAAGAATTCAGCAGAGCACATGGAACAACCGTACATATTCTTTGATCCATATTTTTAGAATTTAAACATTCAAGCTTGTGCAGGCTGACATGTATATTATAAAATAGTACACAGTACTTATAAGCAGATGATTTAACTGGAATTTTTCCTTCTCTCAGAATCTGTGAACTCGTTGGAGTTTATGATGAAGGGAATTTCAGCTTCAAAAATGCTTGGACGTACTTAGTCATAATTAACAACCTTTCACAAATAGTAAGTCATGTATTATATGCCTCTCTATATTAAATATGTACGGTCTACATTCTTAGTTTATAGCATTTGATTCAAATATTTTCAGTTGATCTATCTTCTGTATTAGTCTTAAGTTTAACATTTGTAAATTCCATGAAATGTAGCTGAATTTTCTCTTCACATTTTCCTATATAACTGCAGTTGTCAAGAATAACTTCAAATTATGTTTGCAGGAAAGCTACATCTTCCTTAGACTTGAACAATGAAATAATGTGTACTTGTATTTATTCGTTGGCAAAAACAACTTTTTAACTTGAACATTGTATTGATAATAAAGCTGATGAAGTATAGGACATTTTTATTTGATCATCTTTTTCAAACCTGTTTTATTTTAAATTTTGAAGGAAGCTTACAGTCTTTCACATATTCAAAAAACATCCTTTGCTGTACCAAAATTATTGTTCAAATATGAATCAGTTGACAAAAGAATTGCTTCTAAAATCTAAGAACAAGCATCTACTTAGATGTGAACACTTTTTATGGACTCAGAATTGTTTCTCCATTGAGTTAACTTGTTTTTCTTCATTATTCGCACATTATAATTGAAAGTTGTTTATCTGTCCTATCTTTCTGCATTTACTTTTACATTGTAGTTTGCCATGTATTGCCTTGTGCTGTTTTATAAAGTGCTGCGAAATGAATTGAACCCAATCCAACCAGTGGGCAAGTTTCTTTGTGTGAAACTGGTTGTATTTGTATCCTTCTGGTAAGTTCATTTTTTTTATGAAAGAAATTTCTCATTTCATACTCCTGGCTAATAGTCGGACATAAAAACGAAGTTGCTGGAAAAGCTCAGCAGGTCTGGCAGCATCTGTGAAGGAGAAAACAGAGTTAATGTTTCGGGTCCGGTGATCCTTCCTCAGAACTGATGGTGCCTGGGAAAACATCAGTTTAGATGCAGAAAATAGGGAGGTGGGTGGGGTACGGAGTAAACGATAGGATAGACCCCAAAGAGAGAGAAAGACAGTTGGACAGACAAAGGAGTTGCCAATGATCAGGCTGGGAGGGTAAATAGTTGTTAGTGGGGACTGTTAGTGACTAACAACAGGGGGTGTGTACTGGCAGGGTATGTGGTAACAAGGCCTGGTGTGTGGGGTGGGGGGCTGGGACATGGGAGAGTTTAGGCCCTAAAATTATTGAACTTAATATTGAGTCCAGAGGGCTGTAAGGTCCCCAAGAGGAAAATGAGGTGTTGTTCCTCCAACTTGCGTTGTCTTGCTGCAGTGTTCCAGTGTTCTGTGTCTTTGGGCTCTATCTCCTATTGTGTACTCCCTACCCCACCCATCTCCCTATTTTCTGCATATAAACTGACGTTTTCCCAGCCACCATCCGTTCTGAGGAAGGGTCACCGGACCCGAAACATTGACTCTGTTTTTTCCTTCACAAATGCTGCCAGACCTGCTGAGCTTTTCCAGCAACTTTGTTGTTGTTCTTGATTTACAGCATCCACAGTACTTTTTGGTTTTAATAGTTGGACATGTCTGTCTTAAACATTTGGAAATAAATTTTAATTATTTTGTGTTTTGCCAAATAGGAACATTTATAACCCTCAAACTGAAACCTGCAAAAAAAAATTAACTTTCTGAATATCTCGTGCAGAATCTGAGCCTAGTTTGTTAATTAGCTTATTAATTAGATTGCAAATTGTTTTGAAGAAGTATTTTTTCAATTCATTATAGGCAAGCTGCTTTGATTGCTGTACTTGTGAAAGTTGGTATAATTTCTGAGAAACATACATGGGACTGGGAAAGTGTGGAAGCTGTTGCTACTGGTCTGCAGGTAAATTTTAACAATTTCATGTATAAAGCAACGTATCTGAAACCTTTTTATTCCTGGTCTTCAAATTGTTTTCAGAGGTTTTGTCTTGGAAATTTAATATTTAGTATTTGCTAATCATTGTTGCTGTCTTGGTAGATGTCTAGTATTTCGTCTATTTGAGCAATGGAGAAAATGTCCACCATTTAATGATCAGACACACACTCCGCATTCGTTACAATCTTCCAGAGCTGGTTACATTTACAGATCAGGCTGAGGGATTTGAATGTATTAAAAACAAAAAGGACAAAAATACCTTCCTGGATTAGTTAACCTAGCATCAGATGGGTAGGAAATTGCAAGAGTATATTCAATAATTGACACCCTGGGGGTGGCAAAAGCAGTTGAATATTGGCATAGCACACATGAGGAGGGTAAAATTAACTGTTGATTTTTCAATTCATTTAGTTAGATTCTGCTAAATAGGTGATGAGCTAAATGTGGGTTTGAGAGATTTGAAGGTGACTTCATTGGGAAATTTTAATTGAATTTTACTTGAATTTGATTTTAATTTTAATTTTAAATTTGTTAAATGAAATTTATTTCTATTTTAAATTTTAATTGAATCATTGTACTGTAGGAATTCTACAATTCTGAAGGGGCCATTCAAACTATTGAATCTGCACAGTCACTCCAAAGGGTGCATCTGTGTGCGCGCACACACCTATACATGTGCATGCGTACACGCGCACACACACAAACGTTTACATGTACACACACGTATACGTGCGCGCACACACCCTATCCGTGTAACCGTGCATTCACCATGACTAATCCACCTAACCTGCACATCTTTGGACTGTGGAAGGAAACCAGATCAACTGGTGGAAACCCGTGCAGACACGGGGAGAATGTGCAAACTGCACACAGTCACCCAAGAATGGCATTAAACCTGGGTCTTTGAGAGGAGTGCTAACCACTGAGCCACCCATGTGGTAAGTACTTCCTCAATAAGGAGGAAAGATAAAAGGGGAAATTGTGGAATTGACAAAGTGATAAGTAGCAGTGCTACTTGAGATTGAGGATGAGTTCTTCATAGAAAATGGTATATTAGTGTATAAAATACACTGATCTAAAATTCCAGGTGCTCCTTTTGTGAATTACACAACAGGGATTAGAAAATGGAATGGATCAGATTTCTGCTAGGATTTTGTTCCATTTGAAAGAGGGCAAGCCATTTGCTTAAGCTCCTCTTCATGTTAATTGTGGTAGTGAAAATGGAATCCCTAGAATATCCCAGGAACTTTGACAGGTATACCTTAGCTATCAACAGATTTCACTGAAGACTATCATTGTGATTTATGTCAATTCTTCGAGGGAAGGCACAAAATTATTTGCATTATAAGGTAGTCAGTCCTAGAGAGGATGTAAAATGAATCTACAGTAGACTATAAAGGCCATTCAGCCGTACTTGTGTTTGCTAGCATTTACCACTTCCCATCATTTTCCTCTAACCCTATCAGCATATGCTTCTAATTACATGCAGCTAATGAATGTAATTAATACAGTTAAATGATTCACTGAAAACAATTATTTCAAATGTTAGAGCTCTTTGAGGATGTAACTAGCACAGTGATGAAAAAGAAACAAATGAATATTGTATTATTTGTGTTTTCACAAAGCATTTGATTAGATACTACAATAAAAACTTGTTGCAAAAGATTTGGAGAAATAGTTAGTTGATGGTCAGGAAACAGTAGTGTTAAGCAGCTTATAAGAGTCATCAAAAGACTCCTAAAAACATAATCGTATAGAAGGAGACTATTCAGTCCGTAAATTTTCTCTTTTCTCTGTACAGCAATGCAGCCAGTTCCAGTCCCCCACTTTATCTCTTTAGGCCCGAAAGATTGTTTCCTTTAAGTGCCCGATGTTTTGAAATCATTCAGTAACTCCTCTTCACGTAGGCAGCTTGTTCCAGATTATTACCACTTATGCCCGTTTTTAAAAGAAAATTCTTGCTCGCATCCCCTTGCATTTCTTGCCCAAAAAACTTAAATTTGTTTTCCTTGTCCTTGTACTATCAATTAATTGAAACAGCTTTTCTTTTACCGTATCTAAACTTGGCATAATTTTGTGCACCTCTATCAAATCTCTTGCGATCTCCTTTTACTCCAAGGAGAACAACCTTAGCTTCTCTGATGTATGACCTTGTAACTAAATGGTAATCTAATTTATAATGTAATCTGATGTGACATTAGATGACATGAGATTCACGGAGAGCTTGGCAATTGGTTACAAAATTGGCTTAATAGCAGGAGACAGTGATGGTGGAGGGTTGTTTATTGGATGGAGGCTTGCGACCGGCAGTATTCCACAGGGATGAGAGCTGGGTTGACTTTTGTCATTTATATACATGATTTAAATGAGAAGATAGGAGAAATTGTGAGTAAATTTGATGCCAGGATTGGTGATATAGGGCACAGTGAAAGTAGTTATCGAAGGTTACAAATAGATCTTTATCAATTGGGTTAATGGGCTGAAGAGTGGCAGTTGAAGTTTAATTTGGATAAATGCGAGGCATTTTGGTAAAACTAACAAGGGCAGGACTTGTACAATTAAAAGTAAGCCTTGGGTAGTTTTGTAGAACAGAGAGACCTAGAGGTTCAGGTACATAATTCTTTTGAAGTTTGCATCTCATCTATAGATAGGGTGGTTAAGAAAGCGTTTAGCACGCTTGCTTTCATTGCTCAGACCTTGGAGTATACGAGTTGGGGCATTACATTGAGGTTGTACAGGGTGTTGGTGAGGCCTCTTCTGGAGTACTGCATCCAGTTCTGGTTACCCTGTTATAGGAAGGATATTAAGCTGGAGACAGTTCAGAAAAGATTTACAAGGATGTTGTCAGGAATGGAGGGTTTGAGCTATGAGGAGAGGTTGGACACACGAGGACTTCTTTTCACTGGAGAATAGAAGGTGACCTCTACAGAGGCGTATAAAATCATGAGGGGTATAGATAAGGTAAATGATAGGTGTCTTTTCCTTAGGCTGGGATATTTCAAGACTAGGGGCATATTTTTAAGGTGAGAAGAGAAAGATCCACACTTGGAATGAACTTCCAGAGGAAACGTGAATGCAGGTACAGTTTCAACGTTTAAAAGACATTTAGATAAGTACATTAAAAAGAAATGTTTGGAAGGATTTGGGTCAAGCGCAGGCAGGTGGGACTAGTTTACTTTGGGACTATGATCAGCATAGATTGGTTGGACCGAAGGGTCTGTTTCCATGCTTTGAGTCTAATATCCTGTTCCCATGAACAGTTTAGTAAATTTCTGCACCCTCAAGGAATTTCACATCCTCAATATTAATGTGTTGTTACCACTTGGATGCTGCAAAGATCAGCACTGGGGCCTCAGCTATTTAAAGCTTATATTCTCAAAGCAAATAACAAAATTGAGTGTAAAGTGATTATGCTGACAATACAAAGTTAGGTGGA